>VWZD01006651.1:1700-13864 GCA_013396695.1 Sakesphorus luctuosus | reverse complement strand
TATTATAATCCTTAGGATGCCCTTCCTGGGGCAGCTCCTGGAGCTCTGGTGGCCACTGAGGTGCAGCCCTGTCTCCTTCCTTTGCACATACAGATGTTCTTTTATTTCCAGCTGTTTCCAGCTGTGCTGGAGGGAGAGGAAGTTGAGCAGGTTCCTTGCGGGGGGGATGTGTGTGTGTGTGTGATGGAGTTCAGTGGTGGCTTCCTGTTTGCTGCTGCTGGGTGAGGACCTCAGGCTGGAGAAGGTGCAGGAGTGGCCTGAATCCTAGAATGGATTGGGTTGGAAAAGCCCTCCGAGATCATCAAGTCCAACCCTTGATCCAACCTCACTGTGATCACAGTAGGGTTGGATCAAGATGTGGTGGATTCTCTCTCAGTGCCACATCCAGAGAATCACAGAATGGATTGGGTTGGAAAAGCCCTCCGAGATCATCAAGTCCAACCCTTGGGCCAACTCCAGTCCCTTTACCACATCATGGCACTCAGTGCCACGGCCAAGCTCAGCTGAAAAACCTCCAGGGATGGGGAATCCACTCCCTCTCTGGGCATTCCCCCTGGGGCAGGAACTGTAGCCATGGGATGTTGGGATGGTTGCAGTGCCATCCATGTGCTGGCTGGAAGTCACTTCTCCTGCTCCTGAAAACTTCCCTTCTCTCAGCCCAGTTCCTTGAGCTTGGTATTGGCACCTGAGCTGGGAAGGTGGTTGGGGTCACCCAGCCCAGAGCTTGGGTGGTTCAGTGTGGATGAACTGGGGCTGTGAGGCTGAGATGGGGGCTGTGATCAGCCTGAGCTATGGCATGTGCAGCCACAAAAGATCAGCTCAGTTGGTTAGAACTTGCTTGTAATAATGCCAAGGTCACGGGTTCAATCCCCTGTTTGGGCCATTGAGTTGAGAGTTGGACTCGATGATCCTTGTGGGTCCTTCCAACTCAGAATAGTCTGGGATTCTGTGGAAATGAGGCTGGAGAAGGGAGTGGAGCACAAGTGCTGTGGGGAGAGGCTGAGGGAGCTGGGGGTGTTTGTGCTGGAGAAGAGGAGGCTGAGAGGTGACCTCAGCACTGTCTGGAAGTGCCTGAAGGGAAGTTGTGGCCAGGTGAGGGTTGGTCTCTTCTCCCAGGCACTCAGCAATAGGACAAGGGGGCACGGGGGGCTCAAGCTCTGCCAGGGGAAATGGAAGTTGGAGAGCAGGTAGAAATTGTTTGCAGAGAGAGTGCTGAGGGATTGGAATGGGCTGCCCAGAGAGGGGGTGGATTCCCCATCCCTGGAGGTGTTTAAGGTGAGACTGGATGTGGCACTGAGTGCCCTGGGCTGGTGATCACAGTGGAGTTGGATCAAGTATGGATGAGTGCCAAGCCCTGCTTTGGGCACTCTGGGACCAAACTCAGTGGCAGGAGAATTGTCCACTCTGCAGCACAAGCTCTCAAGTGCATGACCCACGAGGACTCCCCAAGGAAACCAACCCCAAGAGCCACCATTGTGCTCCAAAGCCACTGATGTGTCTCCCCACCTTTGAGCTGCTGTTGACACAATTCTCTGAGGCAAACAGGTAAAATTTACTCCTGTTTGGCCTGGTTAAAAATAGCATTTGTGTTTGCCCAGGAGATTGAATGAGTTGAGTGTCAATATTTGGGTTGCTTGACAGGGCAGTGCTGGGTTACAGCTCATGGTTGACAGAAGACTCACCCCAGCAATCCTGTTAATTGTACCAGCTGCACCGTGCCAAGGCAGGGCACCCACAGTTGGACTGAGAATAATTGTTAGAGCTTTGGGTGGTTGAAGAAAATCCATAATCAGGTGTATGGTGTCTTGGAGCACAGGGTGCTCTGCTGAGATCATCAGCTCACGGTGTGCAGGCTGGGGAGATACTGGAACCTGTTTGGAGGTGGTGGAGGACAGGACTGGATTTAAGGCTGTGACTGTAGGTGGTGGAGGACAGGACAGAATTCAAAGCCATGTTTGGAGGTGATGGTGAAGGACAGGACTGGATTTAAAGGCATGTTTGGAGGTGGTGGAGGACAGGACTGGCTTCAAAGCTGTGTTTGGAAGTGGAGGTACAGAGAACTGGCTTCAAAGCCATGTTTGGAGATGATGGTGGAGGACAGGACCGGATTTAAAGCTGTGTCTGTAGGTAGTGGAGGACAGACCTGGATTTAAAACCGTGTTTGGAGGTGGTGGAGGAGGACAGGACAGAATTCAAAGCCATGTTTGGAGGTGATGGTGGAGGACAGGACTGGATTCAAAGGCATGTTTGGAGGTGGTGGTGAAGGACAGGACTGGATTCAAAGGCACGTTTGGAGGTGGTGGAGGACAGGACTGGATTTAAAGCCATGTCTGTAAGTGCTGAAGGACAGGACTGGATTTAAAGCCATGTTTGGACATGATGATGGAGGACAGGACTGGATTCAAAGCCATGTTTGGACATGATGATGGAGGACAGGACTGGATTGAAAGCCATGTTTGGAGATGATGATGGAGGACAGGACTGGATTTAAAGCCATGTTTGGAAGTGGTGGAGGACAGGACTGGATTCAAAGCCGTGTCTGTAGGTGGAGGAGGACAGGACTGGATTTACGGGTTCCCTCCTGCAGAACAAGGTTTCTGTGGCAGCCTCTGCTGTGCTGAAACACTCAACTGTCCTTTAGTTGTCTCAGGAGATAAAACCCACACCAGAAGAGCAACGAGGTGTTCCTCTGGTTCAGGCACAAAACAAGTGTTGGATGAGGCTTTAACTGCAGCAGCTTGGCCTCCACCATGGCTGTTCCATGTTCTGAAGGTCCAGAGGAGTCAGCTCAGGCTCTGCTTTTTGGTCACCAAAGCATCCTGGTTATTTGGCAGAGCTCAAGCTGTTGGACGAGACAATTTTCTAAATGCCTTTATTGGCTTCCCTTGGTTCCAGTGGCTTCTGCCAGTTTACTTGGGTTTCATTTGGGGGAAGAAAAGAGCATGCAGCTGTGAGAAATTATTTTTTTTTTTCCAATTTTTGTTGCAGTTGGGATCAGAAAAAAAAATTAGGGTAAGATCTGAACCATGTAATGTCTTCATCATCTTTATGGGTGATATTTAGGGCTTTGGCTCCTCTTTTTAAAGTAAAGTAGGCAATAATTTCTTTATCATCTTTACAGGTGATATTTAGGGCTTTGGCTCCTCTTTTTAAAGTAAGGTAGGCAATGTAAGAGTTTAGGGCAGGCAATATAAGGATTCTGTAAAGCCTGAGAATATAAAAGTACTTGCAAACAAACCAAAGTATGTCCTGGGGGAGAGTTCACTCCTCCAGATCTGAATGTGCAGCTTAAAGAGATAAGTTTAGAAGGAAATATCAGATCCCTGCTCAGTCAGAGGGCAGACTTGGAAACCACATCTGACCTACTTCAGATTCCTGTTTCAGGATAAGGCAAGATGCATTCCTGGAGCTGCTTGTCTGCATTGGCAGTGAGAGGAGGACACGGGCTCTTGCTCAAAGGCAAACATCTGGATTGAGGCAGATGTGTGGGAAAATGGCAATGTGCAGATGTTGTCAGGCTCCTCTCTCAGCTCTGCTGCAAAACCTGGTCTGGACACAACTTCTTTTTGAGCTGAGGCCAGGGGGAGCCCAGGGCAGTGCCAACTTCTCCTGCAGGTGCTGCCACACTGCTCCTTCCTGGGAGAAGAGCTGGAGCTGTGCTTTGCCCTTTGAAAAGGTCACCTCCTGCCCCGTTGCTTTCCAGAGCCTCAAACCAGACCATTTTCAAGTTCTGTCACTGTGATCCTGTTTCTCTAAAGGTCCGTTTGTCAGAAAGAAATTGTTTGCAGAGAGAGTGCTCAGGCATTGGAATGGCTGCCTAGAGAGGAGGTGGATTCTCCATCCCTGGAGGTGTTTAAGATGACACTGGATATGGCACTGAGTGAGAATCCACCACGTCTTGATCCAACCCCGCTGTGATCACCAGCCCATGGCATGGAGTGCCCTGGGCTGGTGATCCCAGTGAGGTTGGATCAAGGGTTGGACTTGATGATCTCACAGGTCTCTTCCAACCCAACTAATTCTGTGATTCATTTGAACACCACTCTCCATGTTCTTCTCTTTTCCAGTCTTTTGCAGCCACCTTGACTGCCCTTTGGTCTTGGAGCTCGTGAAGGGAGTGGAGCACGAGTGCTGTGGGGAGAGGCTGAGGGAGCTGGGGGTGTTGAGCCTGGAGAAGAGGANGAGCTTTCTTCCAGCCCAGTTCATTCTATGACTCATTTAAACACCACTTCCCATGTTCTTCTCTTTTCCACTCTCCTGCAGCCACCTTGGCTGCCCTTTGGGCTTGGAGCACGTGAAGTCCTCAGGGATGAGGCTCCAGCAGGGACCCTGTGGAGGAGCTGCCCCTCTGCCTGCCCCAAAAAGCTCCAGCCTTAGGGACGTGGTGAGCAGAGCAGAAATAAGCCCAAAAAATCCATATAGCAAAGTTGAAAGAGGGACTTGACTGTTGTGCCTCATTTTGCTTCAAACAAGTCAATTAATAGTCCCAGTTCCTTCCTCTGGATAACAGGGATAAATGTCCCATGGAGACAGGGGCTCTCTGGTGATTAGTCCATAATAAAAGGTAATTGCTGTGTGTGTTTATGCCAACAGATGGGCAATAAAGAGCTGCATTTCCCACTGGAATTAAAAACTCTGTCTCAGTGGCAGCAAACATTCCTCATCTGTGAACAATAAATGCACCCAGGGATGAGCTGGCAGTGGATACACACTGTGCTCCTGAGAAAGAACTGCTGGAATTGAGAGCTTAAACATACAATTAGCTTCAAATAGCACTGTCAGAATGTGACTTGCTGTTCCCTCCTGGGGCTGATCTGCTTTCTGGTCTCCATCATCCTGGTGGAGGCCAACAGGAGATGTATGTAATGCATTTAATTTATTGAATGTGTTTAATGAGGTGGTGAGGTGTGAGGAAGCAGCTGTGGGAGCAGCTCACTGTGGGAGTGCAGCTTCCCTGTCCCAGGGGGGGACCTTGTCCCCAGGTGTCACACCTGGAGGCAGAGGTGGGACAGTCAGAGGGCTCTCGAGGGGCTGGAGGGTGTCCATGAGGGAGCAGAGGGAACAGTCTCAGCTTGGGCAAGGGGAGCTTTGTTTGAATATCAGGAACAATTTCTTCACATAAATGGTTGTCGATCCCTGGCACAGCTGCCCAGGGCAGAGGTGGAGTCCCCATCCCTGGATGTGGCACTTGGGGACATGCTCAGTGGTGGCCTTGGCAGTGCAGTGGAACTCTATGACCCTAAAGGTCTATTCCATTTCAATGACTCTGTAGTTCTTCCTTGTGTTGTCCATTTTTCACCACAAAGTGCTGAGCTGCTCACTCTGTTCCCACTTTTCTAAACTTAAAATGGTTTTTTCTTCTTTACTCCCTGAACCAGCAGTGCCCAGTAACTGCCCCCTGGGAAGTTTTTGGGTTGGAAAACTCCACATTGCTCACTTTCCACTGAGCATGTCTCATGTGGCCAAATCTTCATTTATTTACTTTTTGCCTTACTGTTTATTGGAGTGTTAATTAACCTGAATACTTTCAGTCTTTTGATAATAGTCCCTCCTTGCTACATTAACAGTGTTAGAACATCTGCCTTCAGTTTATTAGCTGCTTTAGCACTGGAGAGCAGTGGTACAACTTTCATTTCCAGACATGCTGCCATTTGCTGCAGTGAGAAGAATGAAGCCAAGTGTCTGAGAAAGGAAATTCTTCCAAATACAGTAGGTTTTGTAAGCCTAGAGTGAAACTGGAGATCAGAAAAACTTCTTTGCAGAGAGAGTGCTGAGGGATTGGAATGGGCTGCCCAGAGAGGGGGTGGATTCCCCATCCCTGGAGGTTTTTCAGCTGAGCTTGGCCGTGGCACTGAGTGCCATGATCTGGTGACGGGACTGGAGTTGGCCCAAGGGTTGGACTTGATGATCTGGGAGGTCTTTTCCAACCCAATCCATTCTGTGATTCTCTGGATGTGGCACTGAGTGAGAATCCACCATGTCTTGATCCAACCCTACTGTGATCACCAGCCCAGGGCACTGAGTGCCCTGGGCTGGTGATCACAGTGGGGTTGGATCAAGGGCTGGACTCGATGATCTCGGAGGTCTTTTCCAATCCAGTTGATTTTATGATTCTATGAAATGTAACCTTGGCTGACTCTCCCTCTTTAGTTTCCCAGCAGGCAGGTTTCAGTTGGAGGTGAGTGTGTGTCATTTCCACAGCTCTGGGTGGCATTGGTGCCACTGCTCTAGAGCTCATTTTGTCCTGTGAGTTGGTCTCAGGTGGCTGTGGCTTTCCATGGCAGCTCTTTTGCAGGCAACATCTGTGTATGGATGATCTCCCAAGCAACCAAAAGTGGTCCACTGAGGGGAAGGAGCAGTTTCCCCCCAGACTGAGGCATTGGTGGGCAGTGCGATGGGCAGGGAAAACTGAAATCCCTCCTGCAGTCATGGAGAGCTGCAGTGTGTCCCCAGGTGGTGGTGGTGGCTTCTATGGTGTGACACAAGCCATGGAGAGCTGCAGTGTGTCCCCAGGTGGTGGTGGTGGCTTCCATGGTGTGACACAAGCCATGGAGAGCTGCAGTGTGTCCCCAGGTGGTGGTGGTGGCTGTCATGGTGTGACACAAGCCATGGAGAGCTGCAGTGTGTCCCCAGGTGGTGGTGGTGGCTGTCATGGTGTGACACAAGTCACGGTGCAGCTGCAGAGCGAGAGGTGATGCTGCCCTTTGGACCACCACTTGTGGTTCTCTGGACCTTGCAGCACAGCCAGTTTAGAGGGTGTTTTTTGGCTGTAGGAGGGCACCACACTGTGAGGAGAGACCAGGTGGAGTCCCCTGGAGCCCTCAGTGAGGTACTTGGTTTGCCAGATCTTCCCATTTGCAGCTACTGAGAGAAAGGAAGGAGAGAGAAGAATTGAAGCGGAGCTGTTTGTTCCTCTTGCCCAGTTTCACTCAGCCAGGTGGCAGGTTTTCCAGGAATTGGGTTCTGCCTGGAGGACAGAGATGTCACCCAGAAGCTGCTCATTGTTGGTGAGGGATGTTTGTGTTCCTTGGTTTCAGCAGTTGTGTTGGCAGCAGCACAGCCCTGGGCTGGAGGAACCTGGGGAGGTCAGGTGAGGACAGCAGGAGGTTTGTCCCTTTGTCTGGGAGCTGTAAAACTTGTAAGACGAGTCTTCTGCTGAATTGACTTAACCTGAAGCCCTGAGGGTGAGACCAGAGGTGATCCCTGCTCGGGTCTAAAGTCCCGTGGAAGTCTTTCTTGCTGCACTTTTCCTGCTCAGTTCTCCTGTGGCCTTCACAGATGGGGTTTGTGACTTAGTTGAGACTCTTTTTGTGACTTAGCTGGGACTGTTTTTGTGTCCTCTGGCCATGGAGTGTTCCAGTGAGAGCTCCCAGCATTGTTTAACCTAATAAAAAAGGAGCAGAGAGCACTAAGAGACTTTGAAGATCAAATTACTCTTGCTGTCCAAATCCCAAATTTCCTCTGGAATTGAATGGTTTTCAGCTATATTATAGGAGCACTGTTTGGACAGGGAGATGTCTTTGTTGGTGGTTTGTTCTGAACAGAAAGACCAAGATAACTGGGAAAGTTTTGTTTACTTTTGTTTAGGACTTGTTTTAAATGGTGAGCCCTTAAGAGTGAACTTTAACAGTGTCTTCTCACCACATTAAAACAAAACAGAAAAAAAAAAAAAGAGAAAAAGGCAAACCATCAAAAAACACCTACCAAAGTGCAAAGCCACCACAGGAAGCACAGAAGCCATCTGGGGGGTTTGACTGCCCTGCCATGTGCAGAGGAGATGTTGACCACATAGTTAGAACCTCTTCAAGACCTTTTGAAGGCATCTAAATGGCAACAGCTCAGTGAGGCTTCTTTGTCAACCAGGTCTGATGCAAAAAGAGGTGCCACTGTTTCAGTGTGTTCTTCTGAGTGCTGCTGTGGTCAGCCTGAGGTTGCTCTTTGTGCTCTGGGGGAGGTGTTGGACAGCTCAGCCCCGGAGCAGGACCAGGCTGGGCAAGTCCCTTCTTTGGGTAAAGAAAGGTTGAGGTAGTAAAACCTGCCCTGTTGTTGTTTGTTCCTTCCCTGAGGCCTCCATGCTGATGGCATGGCAAGGGCTTGGAAGTGGGGGATTTTAAGGTCCCTTCCACCCCAAAGCAGCCTGTGGGTCAGTGGTGGGGCTGGTGCAGGGGCTGAGGGGTCAGTGGTGGGGCTGGTGCAGGGACTGAGGTAGGGCTTGTTTGCTGCCACCATCACAGTGTGCAGTTAGAGCTGCCCAACTCCACAGAGGAGGGGGAAAGGGTGGGGAGATCTGAGACAAAGAGGCTCCATTTTATGCTAAATTTGAAAATGAAGAAGACCCAGAACATCTGTAGCTGCTCTCCAGGAAGTGGCTACAGGGCCAAACCAGGGGGAGGTGACCGCGTGTGGGTGCTGAGCTGGGAGCTCTGGCACGGGGGGCTGTGGGGCAGCTCTGCAGCAGCTCTGCGCTCACCACCAACTCCCAGCCCATCTGCACCTTTGACATACCCTCAAACTAGAAAGCCAAAGCCTGTGAGAAGTTCTGCTCAGCTGATGTTTGGAGGAAGTTGTTTGTAGCTCTGCTGCTGGACGTGCGGGGTGGGATATGAGACACCTGGCCTGGTACCGCTGCTGATTTCTTGGGTAAGTGAGCAACTCATTTAACTTCTCCTCTATACTCATTTGCAGAAGAGACAATGATGTTTTTGAGCTGTCTCACCAGTCTTGGCTTTGCTGGTGGCTTGTTGGGGTGTGTTTCTTGCCGAAGATCTAAGGCACGGTCGGAAATCCGGATGCTGTCGGAGTAAATCTGTGCTTGCTTTTTCCTTTAAAGCAAGTCCAGTGTGGGATTCCTTTGCTAAGGAGCACCAGTGGATCGTGGAGGTGGTCACAGACCCCCTCCCAGGTGCTGTCTCAGTGATGACCCAGAAGAGCAGAGCATGGGACAGGTCCGGGATGGGACTAGGAGTCAGCTCTTCTCCTCATGCAAGTGGAGACTCAGTGAAGTGAACAAGGTGGAGGTGGGATGGACTGTGGCTCATAAAACTTGGCTTCTGAGGAGAACTTGGAGCTCCAAGAGCCTGTAGATGCATGGCAAGTCCCCAGACATCGGGTTTTTCATCAAGCATGGTGGGATCTCTGAGATGTTAAGGCTCAGGAGAGCAGGATGGAGGGACATCTCTTGCTCTGGTCTGGTTAAAGAGGGGAGTTGTTCTGCAGTTACAGACCTTCATCTGGGAGGTGTGAACGATGCAGCTGCTCCACCTCTCCCTCCTGGTGGCTTTTCCTCTTAGGAAAACTGCCACAAACAAAGGGCCCGTGAATTGGTTTTGTGGAGGAGGAAGGGAGGTGCTAAAACTTGGTGGAAATGGTGTTGGACAGTGAGTCCCCCTGGTGTCCCTGAACCCCAGCACTGTCCTGGCCATGGACAGTGAGTCCCCCTGGTGTCCCCAAACCCCAGCACTGTCCTAGCCATGGACAGTGAGTCCCCCTGGTGTCCCTGAACCCCAGCACTGTCCTGGCCATGGACAGTGAGTCCCCCTGGTGTCCCTGAACCCCAGCACTGTCCTGGCCATGGACAGTGAGTCCCCCTGGTGTCCCCAAACCCCAGCACTGTCCTAGCCATGGACAGTGAGTCCCCCTGGTGTCCCTGAACCCCAGCACTGTCCTGGCCATGGACAGTGAGTCCTCATTGTGTCCCTGAACCCCAGCACTGTCCTGGCCATGGACAGTGAGTGCCCCTTTTGTGTCCCTGAACCCCAGCACTGTCCTGGCCATGGACAGTGAGTCTCCCTGGTGTCCCTGAACCCCAGCACTGTCCTGGCCATGGACAGTGAGTCCCCTTGGTGTCCCCAAACCCCAGCACTGTCCTGGACATGGACAGTGAGTCCCCCTCGTGTCCCTGAACCCCAGCACTGTCCTGGCCATGGACAGTGAGTCCCCTTGGTGTCCCCAAACCCCAGCACTGTCCTGGCCATGGACAGTGAGTGCCCCTTTTGTGTCCCTGAACCCCAGCACTGTCCTGGCCATGGACAATGAGTCCCCAAACCCCAGCACTGTCCTGGACATGGACAGTGAGTCCCCATTGTGTCCCTGAACCCCAGCACTTTCTCCTGCCACATCCAGCACCTTGTGATGGTGTTGGCCCACTCTGATCCTCCCCTGGGTGGAGAATGTTGCATGTGTTTGAGTGGGTTTCCTTCCATTCCATGCTCTCTTCCACTCCTGCCTTTCTGATGGATCTGTCCAATCTGTATCAGTGTTTTCTCCTCCCTTGGAGAGGGCAGGGCCATTCCCTGGGCTGCAGCACCTCCTCATAGACCTGAGTGTGTGCTCAACCCTAGAGTTGCAGGAGCTCCCAAGGGTCAGCAGAGCTGATGAGTGACCCCATGTCCACTCTCCATGAGCTCCAGCTCCCAGNCTTGTCCTACTGTTGGTTGTGTGGGAGAAGAGACCAACCCCCCCTGGGTCCAACATCCCCTCAGGTAGTTCCAGACAGTGCTGAGGTCACCTCTGAGCCTCCTCTTCTCCAGCACAAACACCCCCAGCTCCCTCAGCCTCTCCCCACAGCACTTGTGCTCCACTCCCTTCTCCAGCCTCGTTGCTCTTCTCTGGCCCCGCTCCAGCCCCTCAATGTCCTTCCTCAGCTGAGGGGCCCAGAACTCAACACAACACTCGAGGTACATGATATTCACTTGCACAGAATTCTGAGCTTCCACCTGGAACACAGAGGGCAGTTTTGTAGACCTGCCACATCCTCTGGGGACCTGGTGAGGATCATTTTGGGTAAACCCAGGAGGAAGAAATTTTGCACACCTTTAACAGTTTCTCCTGCAAGAAAACTTGAGTTTGGAGGTGTTTGCCACAACGCTTGATTTTCCTGAAAGCTGAACACCAGGAAAGCCCTGAAATCAGTGTGGTGCCACCAGGATGGGGCCACACTTCCTGCAGGTCTTGCCTCACTGCTGGGAAGGTGGCCTGGCTCTCTGCCCCAGGAATTCCATCCCTTCTCAGAGGTGCAAACTGCTCCCTGTGTGAGGAGAACATCCAGGAAGGAAAAGGCTCATTAATGCAGTGTCCAGGCAGGAATCAAAATACATTGTCTGTGTAAATCACTTTAAAACTGGAATCTCCCTTTGGTTAGATCAGTCTTAGTAAGAAAAGTCTGGGTTTTAGATAGGTGGCTTGTGAGGAAAAACTAATTACATAAAAATCATGTCACTGTTGGAAGGTTCCACCATGGCTTGGGACCTTTGCCTCCAAGGGAACTGATGCTGTTTGAGCTGAGGAGTGGTTAGAGTTGAGTGTCCAAGGTTGTGAGCGGCTCAAAATTGTATTTAAAGCTGTTACTGTACCAGAAATGGTGGATAAAAAAGGATTAAATAGACATTTATAGCTTAGAAGGAGGCTCTGAAAATCCAGTTGATGTGCTCGTTGCAGGGGGTTGGACTGGGTGACCTTCAAAGGTCCTTTCAACCTGAGCCATTCCAGAGAAACCCAATCCACATCCAAAGGAAAAAGAGGATGGAAAGGTCAGGCAGTGGGAGAGGGAAATGTGGTTGGTGTTTGTGTGCCTGTCCCTCTGCCCCAGGGGACACTGGGGAGGGCTCAGAAACCTCTTCCCACGTGGCTGAGGCGTCTCCATGTTCAGAGAAAGAGCTGGAAGAGCTTTGGGAAGGGACAGGAAACAGTAGGGTGGGTTCTCCTCATTCAGCAGGGCACTGAGTGGGCATGTGGGGCGTCAGGGCTGCTGCAAAACCCTCCCCAGGCTCTGCCCTCTCTGCTATTCAGAGCTGAAAATGGAAATCCAGAATATCTGGGGTGAGACACCCGAGTCTGTGCCCCCCTGGGTGGCAATTCTGGAGAACTTTGCTGCACATTCACTGGTTTGGATGAAAATTTCCACTCTGTGCCGTCTCAGCCGCATTTTAAACCAAGATTTTACAGCAGAGATCAATCATTTCACAGTGTGGATCCTACAGAAAAACCTGAACACTGGTCACCAGTGGTGTCCCCCAGGATCTGTGTTGGGTCCAGTCCTGTTTAACATCTTTAGTGATGATTTAGATGAGGGGATTGAGTCCATCAGCAGCAAATTTGCTGCTGACACCAAGTTGGGAGGGAGTGTCGACCTGCTGGAAGGCAGGAGGGACCTGCAGAGGGATCTG
>VWZD01006650.1:187618-199552 GCA_013396695.1 Sakesphorus luctuosus | reverse complement strand
CAATACTAGGTTTTTCTTCAAATCAAGTTATGAAACTTTACTTTGTTTACATGTCAATAGAAGGTCTTTGCCTCAAATGCGTAGAGATAAAGAACAGAATGAAAAATTGTCAATCTACTCATAGAGTACTGAGGCATATTCAGCTTCAACTTTCTCTCATTTCAGAACCACTCTGTTTCTTGATAATCAAAAGTATTTGTTTCTCATTTACACTTATCTACCTGAATAATTTAGTTATACTTTCATTCTGCAGAAATATTAAACAGAAAAAGATAAAAGCAGAATATATTTTTCTCGTAGTTTGAGATACTCTGTGTAATATATAGATTCAGCAATGATCTCCTCTGACCTGAGGACAGTATATAAAGGTAATCTTTTTATTATCTAATCCTAGCAATCTTCTGGATGCTGTTTTTTTGGTTGAAACAGTTTTGAGGGATGTGCTACATTTACAGACACTTTATGGCCTAATGGTTATAAATCCCGTGTATGTCACTGTAAAACAGTACTTATAAAGATTCAAATTTTCATATGAACTTCTCCACAAATTGTGGAATTTTAAAAATAAGTTCTTGCATCCTCCTGTATTATCTTTGAGGGGAAAAGACCATTTGTAAAACAGAGATCAAGTTTAGTGCCTCATCTGGTATGGCATCTGACAACAATTTTACTTATCCTTTTATGAATAGTGAAATACTCATTGTGTAGGTACTACAGTGTGACCATTCTACATTACTGATGGTTCTAATAATAATGGTTTTATTTGTTTATTAAAGTAAAACCATATTTTATTTCATATGCATAAGGAAAGATGCCTTAATTTGGTTGCAACTGGTATTATATGCAGATGATTAAGATTGCTAGAGTGGCTTTTTAGTGGTTTTACTATCTCTTCACCTTTGCATACTATAAATAAAATATGCCTCACAGAAAGTTAAAAAAAATACCCAATATAGTTTCTCACTACTCTATTAGCTTCCCCAGGGGACTGAAATAACTACTCTTCTTCAGTGAAGGATTCCTAAAGGAGAATGTGAGTTTCTCTTCTTCTGGGAAACTGATTTTATAATGGTGAAGGTGTCAGACATAATTAAGATGAATGATTGTGTACCCAACTAAATGAATCTTATCGTTGTAAATTTGACATTTTTCCTATACTGTTCATGAGTCTAGTAGGAAGAAATCAAATGCACATCTTCTTAGCAGGAGTCAGAGGCAGGATAAAGTACACAACATTGTTAAATAACTGCTGAAAATGCAGAAGTCTGAAGACCTCCTTCAGATATAACCCTTTCAGCCTTTTCAACATAAATGTTGAAGGACCAAATTTTATGTTTTATGACTTAAATGTTATTCATATCACAATTTCTTTCAGATTTCCTCATTCAGCAAAGATAGTAAAAAAAGTACATAGACTCCTAGTCAAGCTAGCACTTCGTTAAAAAGTCAAGAAAACATAATCTGATATTTGGTTCATTTTAGAGATAAGTGAGTAAGACTCAAATAATACCCACTACTAGTCCTTATTTTGTCTTTCTATCACCTTGTCCCAGCAACCTTTTAAGTCTTTTCATGGAATTTTTTATGGTAATTTTTATTTGGTTTTGGTTGGTTGGTTGGTTGGTTTTTTAAGAACTAGCAGCTAATCCAATCCATTACAACAACGTTCTCAGTAAGTCAGTTTCCAAATGAATTTCAGATTCCAATGAAGATGATCACATACTTATTCTTTCAGAGAAAAAAAAATCATTTTACCACACGCCATCAATTAGCTTGCTATCAATTATTTACAAGCACTACATAATCTATGTGGCTCAGTGTACTGTAAACAGGGAAAACATTTAGCTCTTATTAACCACTTCCAAAATTACTGGTGAAATCTTTATTTATATTATGTATGGCTATGACTAATCATTTCAAATTAAGGAGTGAATAGCAACTATCAGTCCACAACATGCAATGGTCCAAGACAAGATAGTGTTATGTTTTGACAGTCTGATTTTAGGCAAGCAAATAAAACCTGTTACATAGATAAGAAAGACAACAAAGAACAAGTATCCAATGCATTTAAAGTACAACATATATAGTAAATTCAAATATGATATTGAATTGCAAGCCAATGAAGAAAATAAGAAATTTTACTATCAAAATAATATAAAAATGATCTCAACATGATCCAAATGAGGAAGAAGAAATCATTAGCTTAAGCATAAGATTCTACTGGCAAAGTGTCTGGGGCAGTAATTCGCTGTAATCTGTCTTCTTACTGAAGTGAATTGGTTTCATCAACCATAGGACTGAAGAAGATATCATATGTGATCAGTTTCCTCCTGCTCTCCACCTCTGGCAATGTGGTTAGCATAACTTACATTATTTTATAAAGTAAACAGCCATTCTCTGTGGTTGAGTGTGTCACGCATTCATTTCCTTTCCTCATTGTCACACCCCAAAGATCCTGTGAAACAACTAGAAAAATAAAACATACTTCTGCTTCTACTCCATACTGATTTCAAGATTTCTGAGTGGCAGTCCAATTACACCCTTCCTTACAAGCCTTGAAGGTCCCAAGCATTTGGTCAAACAGGTGTTGTTGATAACCACCGCAAAGAACAGAGAAGCATAACAGCACACTTATAACACGCACTTATTAGTTAGTCCTAAGTGGTGATCTTGGATGGACAGAGGATGTCTTGGGCATATCATTAATGAAATGGCAGAATTTTCAGTTGTTAGAGGAGGGGAGTGAGCAGAACTGCCACCTTGGATTTCTAGCTTGTTTAGGAGCCTGGCAACAGACTATCTGGGAGGCAGTCCTGAAGGGCAGAGTAGTCCAGGAAGGCTGGACATTCTTCAAGAAGAAAATCTTAAAAGTGCAGGAGCAGGCCATCTCCTGCATCACCTCCATCACTTGTTGTACCTGTTCAGTCTCAGGCTATGGTCTCAGGGAAGTAATGGAAGTGAACCTTTTTCTCAGTGTGAGATTCCATGATTCTGACATTCCACAATGGATCCTTATTTGATATAGACCACTACATGATACAAACTCTTATCTGGATCATAGAATTTTGTTGCTTGGGGGATTTTTAAATATCTAGCATTAGGTCGAAACAGTCATGCCAACACCATTTTGGGCTTTATCCAGTGATAAGGAAGAGAAGACATATATAGAGATTTCCCAAAATAGTAATTTTTCAAGTGGATAAAGCTAAGAATGTGATTCAGCAACAGCGATTTCTGTTAAATTTGAGGGCTCTAGCTTCACTTCCTGCACATATTCAGCTAGGATCAGTGTTGTATTCATAAAAGTACCTCAGAATTAGCATACTGCTCAATATTGAAAGCTTTTACAGCTAAAAAGCATCAGTAAATGACAATATAAAATATTAATAATCAGCTGTCATCTTGATTTCAGTGGGACAACTCACATCAAATAGATCTTGTAACTGTTTAGGATCAGCCCCAGGCTCTGTCTCTAAACTTTTGTTAGGCATAATCAGTGTCTCACACACAGACATTAAAAGGTTTTTCAACTGCTGTAATGTGTGCAGTAGCATACATTATTTTTTATTTTTTTTCCTAAGAATTATTTAAAAAAATATTAGGGCAATGTTTAAACCCCAAAGTTTAAATAATCATTGAACAGGTTGCTCAAGGTGGTTATGGGATGTCCTTAACTGAAGGTTGTTGAGAGTGAAAAACACACACACAAAAAAAATTACTCTGGGAGGAAAAGACAGACTATATAATTTCTTGAGGTCCTTTCAGGGGCTAATTGTAATGATTCTGACATGGCCGTACAGAGAAGCAAAGTAGTTCTTGCTTCCCTGACAGGGCTGAAAACCTGCAGACTCCTCCTCATTGAGCAGAACAATGTGACTGGGTCAGCAAGTTGCCAGGAAGGAGCAAATAGCTATTAGCTGTAATTCAGTTGCAGGCTGCTTGCTCCCAAGAGCAGGAAAAAAACCAGAAAATTAATTGAAATTCTGAACCAAAACTAATTCTTTAGCCCAGTCCTGAGCTCTGGACATATTCTCATTGTCAAAAGAAATTTTCATGTTGCAACCTATCCCCTAGAAAGAGTAGAAGGGGATTGAGCATACATGATATAGTGATTATATATGGCCTTATAAAGGATAAGTGTAGGTATTTTACTACATTCGAAATCATATTTATGGAGACAGATGATTAGGAGTTAGCATATGTAAAGAAAGTGTCAGGTATGGTTATTATAAGATGAAATGGCTTCTAAAATGACCAAACAACGGAAGTCCAAAAGGGTTAAGAACATAAGGACAGAAATTGAAGATGCTTTGGCAGACATTTTTACGTACTTCTGCTCTTCGAAATAGATCAAGTGAAATCTGAGATGACTGGAGAGTAGCCAACATAATGCCATTATTTTAAAAAGGCCTAAAGAGAGACAAGGGAGGTATAGACTTATTAACTCATTGGAATTCTCAGAGGATATGGCTGTCAACTTAGAGAAATGAGATATGCACATCATACGAACTTTCAGAAAACGTTCAGCAAAATTCTGTGTTGTAGCTACTGTCTTGGTTGCAAAATCAAGAAATGAATTAAAAGCAGGCATATTAAGATGAATGGTGGAAATCAGATATAATAAACGCATGTTGAAAATAGAAAATGCAGTTAATGAGGATGTTTTTTAACAAGTTGGCTGCTTAAAAATTGCATAAATGAGAAGTGACACAGCTAGACTGTTAACTGCACTCCTCCTTTCAGAGACTCTCCCCAAAGGAAGTTACTTGCTTGAGATTGACTTGTTAATGTAGCTCCTTTCAAGTCTGACATATTTGTAATGTTATTGTTCTACCCTCTGCTGTCAGAGCTGCCTCCAATATACTGCCCTTCTTCACTTTCAAACAGGTAAATTTTCATGTCCATGAAAGCATTTTCCTGTCATCCTCAGAAAGGAATTATTTTCTATTTGCACCATGGAAAGCTGCAGCATAAGGTTCCCACACTGTCCCGTGAGACTGAGGGGAAAAATCAGTTCTGTGTCTATACCCATTCAGTCCATGACAACTTTATTGATAGAACTGACAATGGAACAATTTTATAGGTGAGGGCTGTGCCATAGGTTGAGATCACAAATAAGTTTAACAAATAAGCATATTCCATTGAATTGTTGTCTAGTGCCAATCTTTGGTGGCAAGTCAAGAAAGATTTGTATTATTAGGAAAGCAAGAAAGGAAAATGATCCTGATTATCTTGAGCCATTCTGTCCTGTGATTGTTTTAAAGATGAAAGAGATGAGTAAAAAATTCCAGAGGGATATATAAAAAACTTTTATACCTTGCATTGGTATCACCAGCCTTCCTTAGCAAATACACTAGCAAGAAAACAAGGAATTTGTTATTTATACAACATCTTCCGTAACAATAATAAAGGATTGTATTAAATATTCTTAATCAGATTTGAGATTAACATGGGGATTAGTTTGGGATATTTTCTGAGGTTAGTACAGTTGAAAAATAGTACGAAATATTTTTAAATAATTAAGAATAATTACATTAAGTTTAACTCAGTAAGTGGAGGACATCTTAAGGAGTGTCTTCTTTCCCACAGATACGTCATACATTTTAACTTATTTTAAATATTTTAGCTGATTTTGTGTTCTGAGATGGATTTATACTGGAAACATCCTTCTTGAGGACGTGCAGAAAGTAGTTAGATAATCATGTTTTTATGCAGGTCTTCAATGGGGAACAGGTTACACCATAATTTTCAGGTACTAGTCACCAACTTTGGGAATTTTATCCTTCTGTTTATATCAGAAACTCTTAAGAGGTCCAAGTACTATATAATACATATCTATTATCTTTCTGGTGGTAATTTGCATATTTTTCCATTCCACTTAAAGAAAGTGTATCAACGGCACCAGCTTTGCTAATCTGTGGAGATCATGGAATCATAGGATGTTTTGAATTGAAAGGGACATTAAAGATCTGAGGAAATGTCTTCAAGTTGCACCAGGGGAGGTTTAGTTTAACTATTATGAAAAAAATGTTCAAAAGGTATGCGGCTGTGGCAGCAGGGGATATGGTTGAGCAGTGAACAAAGTAGTGTTATGTTAATACTTGGACTCAATGATCTTAGAGGTCTTTTCAAACCTTAATGATTGCATGATGTTATGATCTAGTTCCAAACTTCCTGCCATCGTCAGGGACACCTTTCATTAGACCCAGTTGCTCAGAGCTCCACCCAATCCAGCCGTGATCACTTCCACAGCTTCTCTGAGAAACCTGTTCCAGTGCCACATCATTCTCATAATAAAGAATTTCTTCCTAATTTCTTTAACAATTTGACATACAAATAAATCAAGTGTCTATACTAAAGTTTTGTCTAATGTTTAAGTCTGAGCCTTAACAACCAAGTTCTGAACTCCTGAAACAGACTGTTAAAACAATCTTAGAACAATTAATTTAAGAAAAAAATCTGCAAATCACTAAATAAAAATATTAAAAAAATAAAATACACATCTAAACTGACTGTGAATGATCTGCTACATGCAAATTAAATGTATTGGCCAAAACTTTTAAACTGTGTTGAATAAGTTGCCTGGGGGGATTGTATATGTGCTATACACATGCAAGTATAGTTCATGGTCCTTGAAAGTCCCACCTCCTACATTTTTAAGGATTCTATCTCTTAGAAATTTGTTCTTGTTGCTAAACTTTAACCATCAAGATATGGTGTTGTACTGGGCATAGCTGGCAAGCTGCTGACAGCAAGTTCTGGGCGGAGGGGGTGGACTATTTGAGGAGAGGCTGGAGCAGCCCTGTGCTGGACACAGCTGGTGCTAGATGGCTCCAACCCACCCACCACAGGGCACGGTTGATGTGGGGGCTCTTTGGGGGGAAAGAACAAAAAGTGTGAGAAACTTTTTGTGCAAACACCAAAATCAGAGAAGGAAGAAGGGAAGGAGGTACCTGCAGCCTGTGGTGAAGACCACAGCGGAGCAGACATCCACACATACAGAACACCCCACCATAGAGAAGTTAGATATTCCTGAAGGACAGCAGACAATGAAAAGCCCAGGCTACAGTGTGGGGGAAAGCATGAGGATGACGAAGTGGCAGAAAAGAGCTCTTATGAGTGGCTTGTTATGTGTCACTTGGGGTGGGAGAGGAAGTAGAGGAGCTAGGAATGAAGGAGTGAAGTTGATCATGAGAAAAAAAAGGGGGATGAGGGGAATATTTTAATTTGCTTCTCACTATCAAAATCTGTTTTAACTGACAACAAATTAAATTAAATTTCCAAAATTTGAGTCTACTTTGCCCATGTCAATAATTGGTAAGGGATCTCCCTGTCCTTTCCACAAGTTTTTGCATCTTATTTTTTTCCCAGTCCTCTTTAAGACACATGGGTGTAGCCCAGCAGCCAGCCAAGGCTGATGCACACATGTTTATGTAGCTTAAAGGGATCTTCCTCTACTCATGAAAGAGAAGAAACTCTAAACTACATAAATAGCAAGAAGAAATGACTCTCTAAAGCATTTCTATCTTTTCATTGTCTCTAGATGGAGCTAAAATTAAACAATCAGTTTAAAAGTCTAAGGTTAGGTTAGTTGAATTCTGTTGTGGTTGACCTAATGAGAGTTAGAAATGGAAAAGAAATTAGGAAAAATAAAAAGTGTTTCAGATTTACCTGGTTAGATACAGTGTTATTTTTCTATATCTGACAAATATCATCAGATTAAACTATTAGGGAAAGCATGACAGGTATTGCACTGAGAAGCATTAAAAGAAGCAATAAACAAATCATCAGATAAGACACCATCAGTTAGAGAACACATGCTATACAAGCCTTTCAGTACCAACAACTGAAAGGCAGAAGATGACATTGTAAAGAAACCCATATTTTCATAGTGTACTTCATCACTCTTACCCACAGCTTCTAAGGTCTGACTATTTAAAAAGCTGTTTCTCTTAAAAGGCTGTAGTTTGGGTATTCAGCCCCAAAGAGCCAGAATAACAGAAATTATCTCTTTTCAGTTTTTCTTCAATGTATTAACAATATTTGTTTAAAACTCATTCATAAATATGAACTGTACATATACAATACAGAAGAAAAAAAACAGCAATGAAAACCTTCTCTTCAACCATAAATATATATATTGTAAATCATTAATTCCCAAATGGTAGTCTTCACTGCTATATGCTTAAAAATGTGCCTGAACTTCAGACATAGACTCTACAGAATTATAGCCCTTGGGAAAAATATACTAACTTTTCATTTTGATAAGATATGATATCATCCTTATTGAAATGGAAGTACTGGACTGGAAAAAAAAAAAAAGGAACTAGAAGACCGTAATTAACATAGGGATTCATGGCAGGTATTCCTTTTGTTTTGTTTTAGCTGTGAAAAAAAGAAAATATAAATACTTTTGTTGTAAAAAGAACCAATCAAGGGACTGGGTGTAACATGAAAAAAACATTACAAATATTTAATAACTTATAAATTACATTGAGATATATGATAAATAAAAGCACTTCAAAGTATTGCTTTCAGCAGTTCAGCATGCTGTCCTTTAGTTTTACATTGTGATGATTCCTAATACGTAGGAATCATAGAATTTAAATGAAGCAGTAGATAACTAGACTCAGGACTGTTTTGGTTTGGGTTTTTTTTTCTCTTACCTTATTCAAGTAGAATTTGAAAGATACGCCTTCAGATTATTCCTAACTTAGCTTTTTCATATTCCTTAATATGAAAATAGGAAAAATTCTAGTGTTCCCATTTACTTTCTTTGAATAATATTTATGAATTCTGGCATAGAATTGCCAAAAATTCTCCAACCAGAAAGATTAGAAAGAATTAGGAATAATGATAATCTTCTAACAGCATCTGTCATCCAGCCCTTCTCAGTCTGGAAGTACAGAATCTATACAATGTGATTGTGTCCCTGAATGTTTTCTGCTGGAGTTTTTACCACTTGGTTTTTTGAACGGCAGGTATAAGAGTTATTCTACAAAAAGTAAAAGGTCCATGGGTGCCATAAAGAACTTCTGCATCCTCATAATCTCCAGGACGTGTTAGAAGACAACAGACAACACCACATCAGGCACTTAGGGTATCAAGATAAGTCAGCAGTCAGCTGAGCATTATGCTTTTGGGCTTGTTTTTCTTTTTTCCAAAAATTATAGTCAGAGAAATTGATATAATTGATCTAATCCTTGTTTCAGGATGCAACTGAAGCTCTATGACACTCACATTGAAAACAAAACTCAAGAAAGCCTATAAGCTGTTCCATGAGTCACAAAATATTTTTACTAAACTTGCCTCTAAAGAAGTAGTGAACCATTTCCTCCATTATTTATACACTGAATACTTAACTTTAAAAAAATAAATAAAAATTTGAAAGCTCAAAAAGCTCGATACAAAAGACTGCATTAAAAAAGACTATACTTTGGTTGAAACAACACATAGAAATTGATTTCTGTAGAGTATATAATCCACTGTTTAATTTGTCCAAAATGCCTGATAAGACTGGTAATGACATATATTAAAAGTGTGGGGTTCTTCCTAATATTCTTACAAAGTCATCATTTTTACATTGCTATAAAGTACAAAAAAACCAAACAATCCATTAAAAACCTAACCAATCCCCCCAAAAACTCAAAGAGGCATAGATATTTCTAGCCTGTATATAGATAGACTTTATTTTGTTCCAGAGCTTTCTTAGTCTCCAATAGCTGAGTTTCAGACAACTAAAAAAATCATGCAGTCATGTCACCATGGAAGGTTTTTTTCCAAATGCATTTAAGGTTTGATGCATTGCTTTTATTGTTGTGTTCATCTGTGCTTATCATAAACTTTTTGAACTTTTTGTAAAAAGTGAGTCACATATAGTTCATTGTAAGTGGCCATGTCAGTATTTTCCACAGGCTTTTCTGTAGGAAAAGTGATCTATTTACCAAAAAAATGGGAAGAAAAAAAATACATAATACTATGGAAGAGAGAGAAATCCATCTAGAAAACTCTGGGAAAAGATGGAGAGGTTTCCCTGTTAAGCTTAGTAAGTTGTTTTTAAACTTATTTCTAGTTTTAATTAAGCTTCAAATTGAGAAATATTTTCAATAGTTGCCCATACTTCACAGATAAAAGAATCTACATATTTCTTAAGCAAACCAAAAGAATGAAAACCAACTGTCTTTATTTTAAGGGCAGTACAGAGTTGAAAGACTGATAAGTGAAAATGAACTTAATATTAAGAACACTGGAACAAATTAAGATAAAACCAACCCCCAAAAAATTATGCCCTGGAAAAAAGTACCAGAACTAGCAAGATTTTGCCAAGTGAGAGGACCACAATAATAGCAAGAGCAAGTCACTGGAAAACACAGAGTTTGCTGAGGTGGAATCTCCCTCTCAGGAGACATTAAAACCCACCTGGAGTCCGGTGTAACCTGCTCTAGGAGATCCTGCATCTCTAGAGGTGCCTTCCAACCCTAACTATTCTGTAATTCTGTGATTCAGTAAAATGTTTAATGTGACACAACATTAGAAATATTACATGGGGAAAAAGGCTTGGAAGAAAGAGTAGGCAAATAGGAAAATACTGAAAAGCAACAGCCCAGAGATCACTGTTATTAAATAATTTCATTAGTGATCCTGGCATGGGTATTAGAAACAAAAGGAAATTTGGAAAAAAACACTATGTTGGAAACATCATCAAGCAGTGCTTAAGAATAATGTAGAAAGAACTTGATGATCTTGAGAATCACTGTAATAGAAATTAAATTAAATATGTGTAGTACAGATGTAAAGTCACACACTTTGTGATTTATAAACAAAGGTTTCTGTCAGCAGAATTTTCAGCTGAAAATTGAGAAGGAAGAAGACAAGAGTTTGAATATAGGATGTCTATGAACTGCCAGCATTTTCTGTCTGTGAAAAAGAAGTGCAAGTATAAGGTGTATCAGATGACACTTTTTTCAGTATAATTAAGGAAATACTGCTTCTACTAAGTACAGTCTTCAGGGCACAGTATTGGCCAATCAGGTTTGAGAAAAAAGAAGTCAGAAAGAATCAAAGAGAAAAAGAGATAATTTAAGAATGTAGAGAATTTGAGGAGAAGAGCAGAAATACATAGGACTTTGACAATTCTATACAATGAATTCCAATCAAACCAGGTGCACTAAATAAGCTTCAATTGGAAGAGCTTTTCTGGCCTGCATTCTGTGAACAACTCAATATTTTTCACTGAGGAAAACACCTTTTCAATTTACTTCATTTTGCTTTATATTTACTATGGAAAGAAGACTAGAGAGATATGTCAACAAGATATGTAATGCATTTATGAGCAGAGCCATGAAGAAGGTCTGTAGGGGAAACAGTTGTCTCAAGTAAGTTTATAGTGCTAAAATTATTCCTTTGCTAAAATTATTCAAAATGCTAAGCAATGCATTATTAACTGTATTCTGCTGGGTGCTACATAAAAACATTCTTCTTGTAGAAATAATGTTACCCACAACACAGCAGCCTATAAATTGTGACCAGCTTTGTGAATGGCTATATGACTTGGGAAACATGAATCCATGTTGCAGTGAGTGAGTTATTTTTTTTCTTTTTATGGGTTTGCTACAAAATCCCTGCATGAAAAAATAAAGGCGGAAATAAATTGAGTTGTGATAGGCAGAAATAAATTGAGTTGTGATGGCTTAATCTGATAGGATTATTAAAACACCAAAAAATGCTATGGGAGGAGAAAAGGGCCAGAATGTCAGTGTTTTGCAAAATATTCTAAATGTTAGAAAAAGTGAGGAAATCTCACTGTAGGTTTTACTGGAATACCAAATACTTTCAAGTGGTTGAAAGTATGGAGCATACTCAGCTCCTTTAGGTGCTACTTTTTCTCCTCAGATACTTAAAACAGAAGGGAAACTGCTGAGGAAATAAAGTATC
>VWZD01006650.1:115631-178522 GCA_013396695.1 Sakesphorus luctuosus | reverse complement strand
CTGAACAATTACAGATGAGTCTTAATTTCATAATGCTAATTTTGCACAAGAACATTATTCTTACCAGACATTAGTACAAATATAAAGACACTTTTAGGCTACATTAAAATGTTAAGTGTTTATCTATTTCATTGGTAAGAGAGAAAGCTGTTTATGAACAGATTGCATTCCACTAATTAAAGCATTTGTAGATAATACAGAAAACACCTCCTTTCTGGTAAAAAAGAAGTCATCTTCCTAAAAAGTTGACCCTATTTACTGAAAAAACCCCTCAAAATATTATTGAAAAGGAACAAAGCCAAAACTTCTGTCTATAGACATTGTAAGGTACTATGCATAAATCATAACAAAAGGATATTTTGTACAGATCATCTTGTTGGTGCACTGAAACAAATCAAAAGGAGCTCTAAACAATACTTTTCAAATGGAAACAGACAGTGTTTGTGTAAAGAAACAACGACAATTAAAATACAGATTAAACAAAAGAAATAAGCTGTGACACTTCCAAAATGCTCCCCAGGTGAGGGTTCTTCAGTATAAACTCTATAGCCATTCTATGTTTTGGGGAGGACCCTTGATTCAGAGAAATTACTTGGAAAATGGAGAATACTGGGGGTGAGACAACATCTAATGAGATTTCAAGGTCTGCATTTTAAATACTTTTCACGTTTAATTTAACTACATCTGTGACTGGCTGTCCTGGAGTTAAAAATACAGATCTAGAACCAAAGACTCCCTTCCTAGCACTGAGACAGAAATTGAAGAAAAACTATTGATGGCACAGAAAATCTGGGATGTGGAAACACTCTCAGAACATCCCGTGCCAAGCACTTCTGGAATTATTTCAGGAGGAAATACCAACCCCTTCTTTTCACGTGGACATGTTTGAGTCATCCTCGATATATTTTGTGATACATCATGGACTGTATTTTGTCAGAAGAGTAAGTTTAAAAACACCTTTGAAAGAGAAATCTCTTTCACAGACCACAACCATGTGTTTTAACTGCCTTGTTTTTGTTTCCTGACTGAATGACTTGAACCTGCAACAACATTTCTGTTACACTCTACAGCAGCTTTACCAGGAGGGTTGAAAAGGGTAGAACCATGAGCAGACTTCCACGCTTAAATCAGGTACCTGTACATGGTTGCTATGTTGTCAGAACTGTCCAGTGGGTAAACAAACACACACAAAAATAATGAATTATATTTGATTCTGCAAATAATTGTGCCTGACTCTTACTCTTCTTTTTCATCTAAATTAGATCCTCCTGTTTTTTGTGATCATTACATTTTCAAACTGAAATGCATATCTGTGCTTTAATAACAAAGTTAACATTTAAAGAGATTTAACAACATTAAATTACAAATGTGCACAACACTGCAATGCAGCAAGTTTGAACAAGGAAAAAAAGAGGATGGTTCCAAATTAAAATATATTTACGTAATAATTTGAAACCGAAACATCCTTTAAAAAGAAATACTGCTTCCTGATGTCTTTGTATTATTAAAAAAAAAAAAAAGCAAATCAAAGGCATGTTACAGACTTACAATTTTTCATTTCATCCTTTTATTTTTAAAAATCCTACAGAACAGTTACAGTAAGACAGCTTTGTGAGTAGCTCTTCTTCAGTGTCTATTAAAAATATATGCAAGATCAGGAACCCTCAGATATTATCAGCTTTACAGCCTGGAATCAAATGAGCCTCAACTAATCTTTTATGAAGGATCCTCCTCCATGATGCTGTCTCTCATGATTTGAGGAGCTTCTGAAACATATGCTACTAGTCCAAAAGGCATCACAGCCACAAATCTAAAAACAAGGACCTTAAGACCCCCCTTGGGAGTCTCAGCCTTATTGATTGTATTATAGGGATCAAGAGGCTTCTCTAGTATCCATGAGTTTCCCTGGTGTTTTTGTGCTGTCTTAATCCAAAGCCTTTCAACTGATTTTTTTTCCACTTAACAATTACAAAAGTTTGACAATAAAAAAACTCAAAACCTTTGGAAATTTGGCGAGAAAAGCACCATTCTCTTCTGTTCCTTATGTGTTGGATTAGACTCAAACTAAGTCAAACAGCAATTGACAAATCAGTTTCTATTAAAAACAGCAACGTAGCCGTTAAAAGCATTTAACCTATACTCATTAAGTTTCCATTGTATATAATCCTCAACCCTATGGTCCAGACTGTTAAAAGATTGTTAAACTCAAGTATGCATGGTTAAGAAAAAATCCAAGACTGTAAGCTTGGAAGCAATGCATACCTTTGTTTATTTAGTCAGTTTATTTAGCAGAATCTTCTTTTTATTTTTTTCCAAGGATTATAACAGGGCTTTTATTTGCTTAAATTTAACTGATTGCAGTAATGAAGATCCAGTAGCCCAATAATAGTTTTATCTATATGATCCTTTTTCTTGTCTATTCTTCCATTTCATGCCTTTTTATTCTATTTGTTTCCTGTGACTTGTGAGAGTCACACTATATCTTAGATGCAAACTAACTGATAAATAACAAGTAAGTTCTTTAAATTTTGCATATAAGTTGATATGGTGCCATTACTGGAGTTTAATTTTTGTGTCAGAGGTATCAAATACTTCATTAATGCTTTAAGCTTGCTGTTCTGAAAGAAACTGGGAACTCTTTTTTACTTAATGGCTAGTTCCCTCAATCATAGCAGTATATTACATACACATTTTCTGTATGCAGCAACAGTTTATGCTTGTGACTGGACAATGGGCATAAAGGCCTGTGTAGCTGGAAGCTGCAGGGTGTTGTTGCAAACTCAACAGGCTGCAGAAGGCTCAAAAAGTGAGCCTTCTGGTTATAAATTCATCAAGCCATTGTCTTGTCATGCCTGTGTGTTTCGTATTTTTGCCTGTGATGCAGTTATGATGCAATCTCTTCTATTCTTCACACTCACAATGGACCTCAGTCCTTTGGCACAAGTAATTACTTCTGTGGATTCAAAACATATGCATTTCATTTTTTTTAAGTGCAAAAATCACAACCAAAATAAAAAATAAACCTTTTCAAACACAGTGCTCCCTCGGACAATTGCAATGTATGTATACCATAAGAACAACTCAACTTTGGGAATAAAGGTTCCCCTATTCCTCTAAGTAATTTCTGCTTATGTTAACATATATGAAAGTATATTTATAATGAATTGCAACATTTGAAAAATACTTGCCACTATGTGAACTTGTTCACCAACACAATCTACAAGCAACAGCTGCTTGATTAAAGGAAATATGAAAGTTTCCAACAACAAGCACAGAACCTTGGAACTGCAAAATGTGTGCCTAAACACTTGTGTGGATCTTAGTTTTAATATTTACACATCACTCTACATATTTAAAAAGCACCTCAGAATTTTCACTGAATTAATCCACAAAACATATGTACAATTCCCACTTGATACACAGGTAAATTGTAGGACAAAAAAAAGTCCTTGCAATATACACAGGTAGGTAGCAGGTGCAGAATTGAGACTCAAGACCCCTTTATGCTTCACCAAGTCCATATTTTCCCATGCCATCCAAATTTCTTGTAACTGAAAGATAAACTTATAAAAGTTACAAAAAACATGTTGGCATCTGCCCTTCTTCAACCAGTATCTAAGCACAGCAGATTTCCATGTTAACATATTTCATAATATGTTTAATTACATAAGTTAGAAGACATATGGAGTGCTTCATTCATAACTGGATTACCTTGAGTTTGGTTTTTGTTTTGCAGTGCTTTTCTGGCACTTGGCTTTAAGTCTTCCCCTGTGGGTTTGGTTGTTTGGTTTTTTTGTTGTGGTTTTTTTTTTTTGTGTGTGTGTGTGTGTGTGTTTGTGTGTGTGTGTGTGTGTGTGTGCGAATGTAATTAAAGCCAGGTTTTGTTTTCTGGAATTTTATATTTCATATTCTGCATTGTAACTCAATTTACAGTTTCTAACAGCAAGGGGGGAGATTTCTCAGTGACTAAATAAAGTGGCTGATAGATATGATTACTTCCGAAAAGAAGTAAAGAGACAAACGTTTCTAAGACTGTAGTCCTGTTTGTTCCTAAACAAGGGGAAATATGATCAATAAAGCTCATCAAATGAACTATATTTACAAACAAAATAGTTTTGAACATGTTTATGAAGAGTCTTCTCTTAGATTTAGAGCATGAACAGAGACAATTTCATAAAGTAGGAAACCAAATTAATTGTGGCAAAGAGAATAAAAGTCTTCCTTGAAAAACAAACACTAGGAACTGAAGGTGGCATTTCCAGATACCAGATTTATGTGTAATGCAGTTCAAACCAGAAAGCTAGTAGACTACCTAGCACAGATATCAGGGTTACTACAGCTGTAACTGAACTGAGGACAGTACAGTCCTCCCCCACCACGTGGAAAACAAGTGTGGAATACTTGTGTAATTTCCTTAGATACCATGTTGGCCAAAGAAGCCATAACTTGAAACCATGACATTCTAAAACCCGACTGAATAGAAAATAAATCATGCCCTGTCCCCTAATGCTACATCTGTATTTTTAGAGATCACCAAGACAGGTGACTTCAGTTCAGCACTCTTAAGTTGGTGTTTCACTGGTTTTATGGCTATGACAATAGTATGTGTGTGCATGACCATTTCTGTAATACGAACATTCATTTTTGTCTGGTAGTTGACTTACTGAGTTCAAATTATACAGTACACATCATTAAATGACTGAGCAAAAACATACTGGGAAACTATCAGTCAAATCATCCACACTTCTTAGACACTTCTAAATATTGCATCAATTTTACTGAAAATTTAGAATTGCAGTATTTTGTTTGATTTTTTCACAATCATAGCAGTAATACTGATTTAAAGAAGGATAAGGGGTGATCTGTGCGTGACACAGCTAAGCTGACAGAAACTTTTAGCAAGGATAAAGTAGTATCACAAAGTTGCATTTGGAAAGACAGCTTGTTTTATTCAAAGTGGTAGAATTAAAAATTACGGGGCAAAGTGCGGACTTCCTGACATGAGTTTTTTCTATCTATTTATATTAAAAGAGTCCTTCGCCTGTATCACACACTAGTGTCTTACAGAATATTTCTAGCGTAGAACTGTCCAACAACAGCAGAGATTCTGAAGGATGAAGAGACAGCAAGGAGGAAGTGTCAGAGCAGGGGTAGTCTACACAAACTCATGTCATTATTGAGCAGTAATTATGAGTTTATTTAAAAAGTTATAAATGTAATCCAATATTTATCTTAAATGGGAGTAAATAGTAATTTAAACACTTCATCAATGCTTAAGAAAAGTATGCTTATCCAAAGTCTTCTCTCTGGCAGTGATAAGTAATAGATGACGGGGGAAGAAAAATGATACAAGAAAAGTGTAAACATATTAGTTTTCCACAAAATTCTCTCAATTTTAAGCTGTCAGTCACAAGTGCAATATGGAACTCATAAAAACTGGTGGTTAAAAAAGCCATTACCTAATTAAATTTTGAACTGCAAAGCTCTCTGAGCTCCTAGTCTGTATATGTAACAACCTTAATTTGTAGGACTGGTCACCTAGTCATCTAGTGCTTGACAAAATTCCATGACAGTTAAGATACAACGTTGTGGAACACACAAAGCACCCAAATCGCAATGGCAGACAAGTTGATACATAGTCTTAGATCATATCAAACTCACTCCAGCAGGACAGAGCAATTCACAGAGGAAACTGTTGCCAGGCACTGCTTTTAAAAGCACATTGCCTCTGATGTCACCAAGAGTTTTGGAAGATAGGAGAAATTTTGCAATACTTATGTAGTGTATTTTGAAGTTGTAACAGATTGAAGTGCCGCAGAATAGTACTTTTCCTCATCACACATACACATGCACAGATTCCTTGGTTTTCTTCTTTAACTTGGCAGCTAAATAAACCAAACAAGACAAAGAGCATATTTATTGCATGTCAATAATAGGAACGGGTTTGTTCTCTATGTTAGTTATACTTCATACAAACACTGATGTTAGAACATTGATTTGCATGTGCCTGTGAGTACTTTAGGCTTATTCTTTCTCATTTTACCAAATGCGCCAATAGACACTTTATAATGTTGAAAGTGCAAGACACTGAACACCTGTGTAAAGTAATGAGCTTGTTGATCCATCTGCAATCCTCAAGTGAATATAAAAGCTCTATCTTATAAGATTCTGTGAAATAGTTATTAAATTATGAACCACCTGTCTTTTTGTCAATGTTTGAGACTATTTACTTTAAAAATTAAAGTCTTGAGTGCTAATTTTTCATATTATTCAAAAAAACAATATAAAATATGATGTGTTCAGGACAAGATGCATATTGTAAATCAATGTCTATTTTTATACTCATACAGGAATGATTAGCTCAAAGAACCAAAAATGGTTGGATAAGGTGACCTTTCAGTCATTTGTACTACTGTCCTTCTGCCACAAAAGCTAGTGTTTCCTGCATTGGAAATTAATGGTGGAAGTAGATGATCAACCCACCTCTATTGATGTGTACAGCAGTTCAGAAAGAACCCAGTGTTCCCTGGGGCAAATTAGTTCTTGTTGGCAATATGTGCTTCTGTTGGTACAAAGGGCAAGGTAATGTAGTAATATTTTACGAGAGTCAGAGTGTCGTGCAGTAAGAGGCTAGGGCAATTTAATGCAATGCCATTTATTTATAATGGAAGCCTGAATCTCCGTCCACTGAGCTATAAACTCGCATTTTGTTGAATATAGTCTATTTCACTAGATCACTGAAGCTATTAAAATCTGAAGACTAAGTTATTGATATGAAAATGTGTGGCTGAGCACTTTAGATCTATCCAGTTTTCTAGCACATATATTTTGGAGGTCTTAGATGTTTGTTTCTTTTTCACGGTTTATGGTATACTTAAGCCCGTCACATAGTCACTATTTATCTTGTTGATGATGCAATAGAAAATATAACTTTAATAGCCAAATGGGACAGAAGTTCTTACATGGTATAAACTGATTTATCTTCAAAATCAGCATCTTGTCACTGATCCTTCATATTTTAAGAAAATGGTCTGGCATAATTTTATAAGAAAAATCTTCACTGTCAAAGTCATACTTGTATTCTACAGTGGACATTGACATATAATTGACAGCACTGAATTGAAGAGTTTCATATAAATTTGTATCTAGAAACAAGAAAGACAGTAAAAATTTGTTCTTGCATTTTATAATAATTTAAGCTATGTAACATATGTATTATAGTGTTATTTCTCTCATCGACACACATTATGTTACAGAGCATTATCCAAGTACTGTAGAGGAAAGAAGATGAATTCAGATTACTGCTTTTGATAGGTCTAATATACTCATGGCCACTGTACAATAAACTATGGTTACAACAAATTATATCCTGATATGGCTGACTTACAGAGTTCTTTTGTATCTCACTACAACCTTAACAATACCTACTGCTTTAATAATTTTCTTTTTCACTGCCAGTGGTATTCCTCTATTACGTCAATTTTTTAGGTTTGTTTTGTTGTTTTTTGCGGGTTTGGGGCTTTTTGTTTGTTTGTTTGTTTGTTTTTTTAATTCAAGGCAGGATACACTTCTTTAAAAACTGCCTATATGAAACAGAATCTGTATCATGCTGTTTAATAGGTAATGCTTGTTTACTCAAGTGTGTTTAATTCACAAAGATACTAAATGTACAAAGGACACCAAGTTTCAAAGAATGGAAGTAGTAACATATGAATGTATCATGGAAGAACAGAATAGTACAAGATGCTTTTACTAAAGGATACTACAAAGGTTGTTCCCACAGTCCCAGATATGTCACAGACAACGTTATTTTGATTTTTCTCCCACTAGTTCTGCTAACAGCTAGATATGATTCATTCAAAATCTGCCCACACGCTTAAATTTTTAAAATCTGGCTCAAATTTCATCTTGGCAAGATCGAAGAATATACTGAAAACTAAGAAAAAACTATCATATATGACCATCTCAGATGGCAGACATTTCTCAGATCCTAGTGGACTCCACATTAGTTTTCTTCATGGAGAAATTGTAGATAAGAGTAGAAAAATACAGGCAGTGTATATGCATGCTCGTTTTTTCTCTAGTTACAAACTTGTTTTAAATGAAGAAGTTAAACTTGTTGAATCAAGTTAATTTTTGATCTAGGACCATTAAAATCAATATAACAAAAAAAAAATTAATCTGATGAAAGTTTGGAAGCCTCTTGGTTATGCCTAAGGCTGAATCACAGTCACTTATTACAAGAGAAAACAGAGCTCCTGCATTTATCATCAGGAGTCCTTAGCTTTCAGCCAAAATTAAACAGAACTGTCTGCTCCCCCAAATATTGGTTAATGGGCTTTTGTTTTCACCAGGTCTTTCATATCTGCCTATCACGTGTTGATAGCTACAGCTCAGACATGTTGCCTAGATGAAAGCAACATATATTCCTAAGCAATATGAGCCTATGGAAATCATGGAAAAGAGCATTACGAAAAAAATATACCGGTGGAACTCCATCTGTTTATATCAGATAAGACCTAGTCTAACGTGCAGTGATATTTCCAAGGGTGATTATCAACTGTGGGTTAAGAATGCATATTCCTTTCATGAAGCACTTTTCTCCTGCAAGCAGAATTTGGGGCAACTATGCTTTAAATACCTTTTTAATTGTTCATGGCAATTACAGTAATAGTGGTATTGACAAAAAGAAAATCAAATGGAAATGTTATTATACCCAACAGGGAAATAAAAGGGCTGGAGAGACTTTTCCTCTACTAGTTAGTAACAATCAATTCAAAATTAGTGGTCCCTGAAAAAAAAAAAATTGTGTCTGTACTCAAGTTTTTCAGCTTTCATCTTCTTTTCTCATATATATTATAGCTTCATGTGCCCTACTATAAACCATAAAAATAAAAAGTCACAGTGATGCTACCTATTGGGTACACAGACTTCAATCCAATAACATCCAAGCTGTGAACCGCACTGGGTAGTCATCATGCCCTGCAGTTTACCAGTACTAACAAACTTACACAGTTTTTGTTGTTAGCCTTGCAGTTTCCTTGGTGTCTGAAGCTAAACACAATCCTCCAAAAGTGATAATGGTGAAATTCCTGTGTTTTGTACTTGATTGTATGTATGGCTAGGCTTCCAGAACAAATATTTGGGAATGGCTCTCCCCACATGGGTGTGTCCTTCGAGCCTATGCAGTGGATGTTTTAGGTGAGGCACAGCGTGCGCAGAACTGGCACCACCCTTTAACTCCTAAGGTTCATCTGCCACGGCCGAGTGAGCTTGGACATTGACAATGAAGCCCTCAGGACTAGAACCTACAGCCCCCGGTATTGCCAGGTCTCCCATCCAAGTACTAACTGGGCCTGACAGAATCGGGTGTCAGGGTGTCTGAAGAAGAAAGAGCTGACATCTCCCTATCAACGGAATTGAGAAAACAGATCCCACACCTTGTCAGCAGGAAGAAGTCAGCATCATTAAGGGTCTCTTAAAATGAAGTGATTACAATTACTTTACATTAGGCCAACAGGTGGTCATATATGCAGAGAGCATAGGGCAGGATGCAGAAAACCCACAAAGGAGCAGGGACTCATCTTATGAGTTAACTCCTTCAGGTGAATGATGAAGGCTCCAGTTATGAGAAGAACAAATAGACTGTTGTGGACATTGAAAGATATGACTTAGAATGAATATTGTATCACATAGGGCAGACTTACTTTGTATCAAGACCTCTAAAAATCAAAGGACCTTTATCTCTGCAATGAAGACTGTGGGGTAAGACATAAATGCCACAAGTAAGAATTACTCAGCATTACACATTCATTGAGAAAAATAAAAAACCCAGTCATGTTCAAACGTGTTTATTTGAGACACTTCTAAAAGATGAAGGCCTTTGGGTAGCATAAGCTCACAGGATCAAGAAGTTAAAACCATTTCTATTCATGCTTAACTGAAAATTAATCAGTACATGCATTCTTAATTTTATTGGCAGAATGTATCAGCTTTGTAATCTTAAAATTTACAACACGTAATAATGCCAACTACTTAATAAAAAACATCTTAATAGGCATTATAATTTTAAAGACCAGAGACAGACGTATTCCACAAAATTTCCCTTAATATACAAAGATATTAATAAAGAGGGGGGGGAACCCCACCCAGTTTAAAATCAATGCCTGTCTAATTTTGTGAAACCATTGAGAGCTCTCAGTGCTTTGTTACCTGATGCATTAACTCATTCTGAAAGATTGCAATGCTTTTTGAGAAGTTTCAAGGGCACAGTGAAGAAGAATTAAATTATTGAGTAATGCTACTGCTTGTTCGTGTATTTACATTTATCCTGGATGAAGTTAATTTATTGGGGGGGAGGGGGTAAAGAGAACCATACATCACACTAATGCAAAGTCCATGAAAAATTTGTCCTTCATGCTGTGACTGGACACTGTCAAGCAAGGTTTACAACCTTTTTATCTGTATCTATGCAAAGCTGCAGGATTTAGAAACCTCAGTTGTCACTAGTTACAATATTTTCCCCGATTACATTTATGAGGAAAAGAAGGAAAACAATTCATTTTCAAGAAATTATCTCTAACCTCCAGAATCTGATGTACTGATTCTTTTATGTTTCCCCAGATGGCACAGTGGTGAAACAGAACCAAGAACACCCAGAGGCAGTTGCTGAGGGTTTTCTGTATAGGACTTTCAGAAGATGAAGCTTACGCTTCCATTGTCCGTAATACTGCTTTGGTTCCTTTTACATTAGATGCACACAAATTTTCATGTGAAATCTGTGAAAAATGAGATTTAAAATAGACTGTAGTCATGACATAAGAGCTGTCAGTGAAACCCCTGGTCTTAGTGCAATGCTGAGATTGAAATCGCACTGCTATGGAACAGAACAGCATTGTAGAACAGAATACTGGACAATATGATTATAAAAAATCCACGATGTTTTATTTTTGCAAGAAGGAGTTAATTTAAATTCAATTTTAAGGTAATTTAAATTCAATTTCAACTACATTTCCTGTGCAAAAACTTAATCTTATTTTCACTGATATTCTATCTATCATAGAAAAGGCCTAGAATAGCAGCTTTGTTCCAGAGAATTTACATTGTATTCTAAAGCATGTGAATAATCACCATTATTTGTCTTTTTGAAATTAAATATTTTAAAAATAGAGTTTATATAATCCAGTATTCTAAATTGTGAAAAGATCCACATTACCAGGAAACTAGAGAAAACAAAACAATAACAACAACAAAAAAAAACCCCAAAACCAAAACAAACCCTTTGCAAAGATAGCAAAGGGTATAGTTATAGCTAGCGCTGCCTCTAGACACATTATTTCCCACTGTTTTTTTCCAGCAGTATTTCCATCTCTGTCATTTCATCTCAATAGCTCTGCCTGTTTCAAAGACAGGGATGCTGTTTTATTCCTGCTGCAACACATAACTCTCAGCCATTTGGATTGTCCCACAGAGACCCCTATGGGCTCCTAGAAAGGCTTTGCAGTCCACATATGGTCCTTTTAAAGGTATTCTGCTCCTTTCTAGACACATAAACCTCATAGACCCATAAACCTCATATAAAAACACAAAAAAGTCCCAGTGCTGCTACAGATCATACATGAATATAAACAGACTGACTTCAGGAACAATCTGTTTATTAAGAGATACAGAATCAGTAGGATCAGTGCACCTGCTAATCAGTCTGGAAGCTCTAATAGGGCAAAGAGGATAGTAGCAGTAGTGGAAACATTAAGACATGATGCATTAGATAATTTTTTCTGGCCAGAATTATTACATGGCTCTAAGCAAAACCTATTAATATGTGGGAAAAGGACCAATATTATACAATATATCTTGTGTAAACACTCTGGGGAATTTATACTTTTAAAAGGTTTTTTCATTAAGACAGGATCAACTTTTACTGAGGTATCGATGTTTTTATATATAAGTTTTATTATGGAACATCACTTTTCAAAATGCAGCATGCAGGCAAATATTGAAATGGGCAATACAGGGAACTGCTCAGAAAGCTGGCAATTAGATTTAGAATTTAATAGAACCTGGCACCTCTGGAGTTTAGCTGGTTCTCTCTTACCTGTGCCGGTCTACCAGTGAGACAGAATTGCTATCATCTTTTCCAGGGATCACATACTTCTCTTACTAAATCTTTTCAGCTTGCTTCTCAAGTCAGCATTTAGCTTCCTACTCCCTGATGTATGCAATATCTTTTATCCCTCTTTAATAAACTTTCATAACAGAGTGTAGATGTTCTGTATGCAATTATGCCTTTCAAAACCAAAACCAATTGAAATTGTACCACTGCATTTCATGATGCAAAGGCTTTCACTAGTATCTCAGTAAACTACACAAAATAATACAATATTGATCTTTTATCAGTTTAAATAATAATTATCTACCTTTAGATTACAAGTAACACAGCTAAAGTCAAATAACAATGTCGAGAGTCAAATAAAAGTCAAAATAACAATGTTATTGTCTCGAACAAGTCCTGTGTAAGGCGTGCTGGAGCAATTCTGTGGGACACAATAGTAATCATCAATTGCCATTCTGGACAGACATAGCACACACATGCAAATGTACATCACAGCCTCATGGTCTTTCTCATTCTGCAGCAGTAGAAAAACCATGGGAATATTACAGCAGTACAAACTTTTCAAGGAACAGCCACTCCCTGATTCTTCCTTGACCAAATTTCTTAGTCTAAGAAAGTTTCACCTCAGAAGTGGCATCAAGAAATTCTGTTGCTATAAAAGTAAATTCACTAGACCTTGAAATATTTTTATGAATTTAGACCTACTATAAATTCAGAACATTCAGTCCAAATTCTGCATTTGCTTTTAATGTAACTGTACCACTGAAATTTTAGCTTGCATTTTTTGCTGTCACAAACCTTCTAACAAAGTCTTGATTTTCTCTGCATCACTTTATGCAGAGCACCATTTCTTTACAGCCTATGTGCAAAATTATGTTAGTGGACGGTATTTAGTACTATCAAGAGAACGTCCTCTTATAGAAGTGAATGATTAAAGAGTTTTGTCATCAAAATAGTGGATAGGTCATACAACAGTGCACTGTAATAATACAAATACTATGTATTATATAAGCAGTGTTTTGTATACTTAGCTGTCATAAAATCTGCATGTTTACATGTAATTTTCTTGTTGTCTTTGATTTGAAACTTATGCTCTTCTGTGGTCTTCTTCAGATACATGTTAAGAAGAGAATAGATAGTAGATATTATTCCACACTGTGGAAATAGTTTTAAACCTCCAAAAATAAAGATATTTCAGTCTTTCATTCTATACCATCAAATTATTCTCCATCTCTCTAATTTGAAACCTCAAATTTCAGGTAGCATCTATGCTAATTTATTAGCTGAAAAATTGTCTCTGAATCTCACTTTGTGGTTTGAATTCTTTTCAACCCTTCAGAAAGAGGTATATTCAGATTAAATGTCCAATTTTTTTTTTTTGAAAGATCGTTTTGGTCTTGTTAATAACACAATAATGGTCACTGAAATGAAAATACAATTGTAAAAACCATGTACATATGCTGCATGATTTCCAAAGTATAACAAGGAGATCATATAGGGATTCAGAATAAGATTTCAAACACTGTATCAGCAACTGAAACAAAAATAGGTACTTCTTTTTCTCATAAACATATGGTCGAATCCCATCTGGCATATCTAACCAGTTTGAAAAGTATAACATGATCTGGAGTGTTTTCCAAATTTGTTAAGTCTTTACTAATAGCAGTGGTAAAACTCTATTCACAATGCAGTAGGTAAGTCTGAACTTATATGCAAATCATGTGGAGAGTCGTGCAAGCGATTTTTACAGAGGTATGTAGCTAACAGTTTCAAAATATAATATTTTTCTGTAAAACATAAAAATAGATGTCGATGATACAAATCCATGTGTGATTTTAAGGTCAAGATGAATGCTTATGTAAGATATAAAATGCCAAAGTAACTGCAGATTTTTTTTTCCTGTTCATTCTTTATGGAGAATGGTTAACTCCAGCCAGCAGGATATCAGTTCTTCAGTTTGGCATATCGTGCATTTCCAGCAGAAATGAGAAAGCACATTTTAGTGTATGTTTCAGAGCAGCATCACTGGGTCTTTCACTGAGCAAAAAATTGTCCCACCTATATCTCTCCTCCCTTCTAAATTAAAACACCTTTTCCTTATTAAATTGCCTAAATAAAGAGATTTCTGGATTTCCACCAGCCATACTGACACTAAATACTGCCAGAGCAACAACATCATAATTCTCTATTTGTTTAAGCTGTGCATAATGCCACCTATAGAAAGGTTGCACTAATTCGATCAGGAAAATGTAAGAAAACTTCAGAACTGTCAGCTTGACCTCATCACCTCTTGTTGTTATAGTTAGTTACAACTGAGGGGGGAACCAAATTCCAGTGATGAATATTCATTCCATTACATCATCTGTATCATGATGGGGCCGCCTCCTTCTCCTGAGCCGGATCGGAAAAAAGCTTTTCCAAGGTCTTTGGGACCTGACGGGAAAGGGGATCCTTGGAGAGGTGCATCTCGGGAGCCGAGGGATAGGAAATAGGAATTTGAGGATGGCTTGGAACTCTTTGTTTTCCTGGCTTTGACCGCCAGAGCATCGCGGACTCTTTCCAGTCTTTGCCGGGGCACCCAGTCGTCCCCTCACTGTTCAGGCGAGCCCAGACACACACCATCGGACAGCTGGTTTGCTGTTTACCTCCTCCCGAAGCCGAGGAAGCGCTGCAGCATCGCTCTCGGAGCACTTCGGGGGTCATCCCGGCACCCGCGCGGCACCGCCTCCGAAGGTGCAGGCAAAACTGGGCATCTCGCCCGCGGAGCCACATCATCCCCCGCGCTGCTGCCTGCGCGGAGAGCAGCCGCAAGAGCTCAAACTCCGGCAAAGCCCCGCCGTGCCTGCAAGCAGCCTTACCCCCCGTGCTGGACCCCCCTTGCCCACTGTCCAGCCCAGCCAGGCAGCAGGGAACAAAGAGCCTTCTGCACCCACGCCAGCACCTCGGCAACATAAAACCTTTTCTGACTAAATACCCTTCCAGGTTTTGCTTTTGCCCCTATTTCCCCTTTTGGTTCTGAGCGGTGGGGATACCACTAGGGTTTGAGGGATCTTTGTTTTTGTGGTTAAACTTTTTTTTTCCTCGTATTTTTGTAGTTCTTGCTTCTTTAAGCTAGTAAACATTTATTTTTTCACTTACAGGTTATCGCATTCTTGGTCTTTCTTGCACTGGGGAGAGGACAATAAAAGGGGAGGAATTTCATCCCACTGGAATTTCTCCCAAATACATTGTCTTTAAACCAACACACTTCTGAATTTCTTGCATTCTCATTATTTTCTACATCTGAATAGCACTCACACCATGTACCTAAGTTCTTTGATATATAATCCCAATATATTGTTCAGGAATATACATACCTAAATAATTTCTACTGTTCCTATTTGATGAGCATGTAAACCGACAGAGCAAACCCATCCTCACTTGTTTACCATTGTACATAACATAATGCTGATGAATTTAATAAAAAGTACGGAAATTTTTATTGAAAACCTACTATGAGGAGAGATCATTTTAGCTAGAGTGCTATACCTTATTGCTGTTACAGCCCCACAGCTGTACTGAGAATCTTAAAATCCCCTGGACTACATTGTGACAAATATACAAGCTACAATACAGGATTTATTTGTAAAAGATAGATGCCTAAAGCTAAAAGGAAGCCGCTAGATAACCGAAGTATCCATATTGATACAATAACAGATACAACACGGAGCTGTGGATGACCCATACCCTTCTAAGAGTGGCTGCTAGAAGTGACCTGAGCTGCCCTAGGCATTGGACATCCACATGTAAACACCTGAATTATGCACAAGGAGTATGCAATGCTTGGAAAAGTTCCTCTACTAATAAATTCCATTATGCATGTACTGATTTCCAGATTTGAAAAATTTCTATGCAGTTGCCTGAAATGTATCTTTACAGGTTATAAACATTATTACACAAATAAAGCTATTCTACCATTCCTGTAGGTAAATATTTGCCACCTTTGTTTACTTTTGTAGCAGTTTGACTAATGAAAGTGAATGCTAGATTTGAAAAGCTAGACAATCCCAAATTTCTCACTGAAAATAAAAAGCAGGGCAAAGGCTTTATGGGATTTCTGCTTGACATAATTTCCTTGATGGTTCCACTTTTTGCACAACAATGTAACTATTGTTTTTGTGCATAGTGTACAGACAGCCTGGATATATTTCATCTCCGCTATGGAAGAAAGGAGTTCTTAACACACTCCATTTGTCTTGCCAACCCTAAACCACTTAACTATAAAATATTCTGTCAAATATTTAGCATTTATTCTCCAGTTCGGTAACTATACACCACTTCTAATTTTATTCAGAATGTTATACCTTTTGAAAGGTATTGACTTTAAAATAAAGCAGCAATCTCTTAGTTTTAGACTGAAATAAGTTTTTTAGCTCTCCTAATGGTGCACAAACTCATCCTGAACCTTGTATCTTTTTTTCGTTTTTGTGGGGTGGGGGGTGGGGAAGGGGCAGGTGGTGAAGACTGATAAAATTCACAGCATGAGAACCGAGAATTAATGGTTCATCTACTAGCCAAGTTCCAAGTCTAGGTATTGCATTTATCTTAGACATATTTAATCGCTGAGCTCATTATGAAGACCTATATAAAACTGTTTCACTGCATATATAAGGACTGAGTTTTCTTTCTGTATTATCCTAGTGTTACAGTAAAGAAAGAAATTAGTTATTTGCCATGGTGTGCCCTGTTAAATTTATGCTCATTATTAAACATATCTTAATTAATATACAATTATTAGGCAACATTTTCTGTTTCTCCAGCATACCGTGATGGCACAAAGAACAGCATTTTGCTTAGTGGCACTCTGCAGATGCTTTCAAATCTCTTCCTGTGCAAAACCAGGACACAGACAGAGTGTGCAGTCTACCTTTGGAGATGAAAAGATCTTGTGGTTTCTCCAGGAGAGAAAGCTTGAGTGGTCCAGTTGAACCCATACTCCTGACTCGCTTTGAGAGTAGCACAGACCTCAGAAGTAAGGAGACTTAACTTGCTAAAAATATCTAAAATATTACATGGAATATTATATGTACAAAGACTAAGATTTCTTCAGAAAAGTGCCAGACATGGTTTTATTCCAAAAGAGATGTAATTTTTCAATTGGCCGTTTTTAGTGCTATAAAATGAAATTCAAATCTAACAGGAACATCAAAGCTTATTTCAAAATTGGAAGGGAACAAGTTATCGTAAGAGAGTAAAAGACCCTTGCATAATTGAAAAACATCTACCTGCTCTATAGCGACCTGCCCTTTCGAGGTTTTAAATGGTTGTACGAAATGCAGCTCGTGCCAAACGAAGTGTAAGACTACATACATGAATTGAAATGTTAATAAATACTAATATAACTTAGTTACTGCAAACTTCTGTATTAGCTTTTGGATTATTCTGGTTTTATTGCTTATTCTGTTTATGCTCATGTAATAGTAGAAACAAGACAAAAACTATAACACTTTAACCCCACTTTCCTTGAAGCGTTGGCTTCACTCACTTCACATCTTCTCTTCTCCCCTGAGCAGTGCAGGAGGATGGGGAATGGGGTTGTGGTCACTCCGTAACAGCTCCCTCTGCTGCTCCTTCTGTCTCACACTTTCCCCCAGCTCTGACGTAGACTCTCCATGGGCCACAGCTCCTTCAGGAGATCTCCATGTGGTCCAACATTGGATCCTTCATAGGCTGCAGTGTGAAAATCTGTTCCCTGTGATTTTCTTACAGAGCTTCAGGGGAATCTCTGGTCTGATGTCTGGAGCACCACCTCCCCCTCCTTCTTCAGTGACCTCAGTGTCTGCAGAGTTATTTTTCTCAGATATTCTCACTCCTCTCTTACAACATTCAACTCAGCATTTTTGGCTCTTTCTTCACTACCTTTCCACTGAGATGCTCCTGCCTTGGCTGTGGGTTCAGCTGTGTCCTGCAGTGCTTGGGTTGGAACTGCCAGCTGTGTCCAGCACCACGGAACCTGCACCCAGTATGGCCCTTAAAAACTTGCACAATTTCCTCTAATATAAAGTGTTTTTTTCAACAGTATCCTACTTAATAAGATTCAGCTTTAGATCTGTCCCTACCATCAATGGACCCAGCAATAGCACTGAAATTAAGGACGTAAGCACCTAAATCTAGATATAAAGCCGCTTCATAAAAACTGCTTAGGTTTTGGCTACCATAAAAAAATATTACTTCCATTACAGTGGGCAAAGAAATAACATGAAACTATGCATGTTTCCGGCGAGTATCTCAATGGACACCTGATTTATCAAGGTCCTTCATCCCATCAGCCAAGTCATAAATGTGATTGAGCAGATGGAGTCAGGGAATGGTGTGAATCCCTCAGATACCTGGGCTAATTGGAAAATTCTTGTCTTTGCTGTTTAATTCAAGAAATGGATCATTACAGGCCATTCTTTTATTACAACCATAAAGTATAATGTTGACCTGTCATCAGAGATGAAGAAATATTTTAAGTACAACTGGACAATCCTACTCTCCCTAGAAGTATCTTGTTCTTCTGACAAGTCTCCATTATGCTTTATAGCATTAATTAGAGACACAATATAGAAAAATATTTCAACTGTCTCAGATACTAGACAAAAGCAATATACTTTTCCCACCAACATGAGCTAAGCTCTATATTGAAAGTGCCACTAGAGTATATGAGAATACTCCTTGGATTGTCTATACTTCTATCTACTTAAACAATATAGTAAGGATTGTCACTATTTTCCCAGATGGATGTCTTGTACTATGGGGCAATAACAGGGAATATTTTGTATAGTACATTACAAAAGTCTGAATTGTTTTAGGTCAACTTAGTGTCTTTTATAACAATAGAAATCTCAAAACACTTATTAACAATAAATTGATTAAAAGTACTTTGAGAACTTGTTTTCTTAGGGAAGTACCTCCAGCTTGTGGAGACAGGCAGCTGCAGGTAGTTTTCAGTCAGAACAAGAAAGTGTACCATTACCTACATAAGCTAATCAAACCTTCAGATACAAGACACTTTTCCTTTAAAAAAACAGTTGGTCACTAAATGTGCATCACATTGTTAATTGTCTGGCAGCTAAAGGTGAAAACATCCACACAGCCAAGAACTCTCTGTAATGAACACTTTAGCCTTTTGCAGCTCTCCCCAGGCTGTACCTGCAGAATAACACAACAAACTGCTAAAGTCCAAGTGACCTTGATGCTGGATAGGCTCAGCCAGCCATAATTGCTCTTTTTTGCAGCTGGAAGGCTTGGCTCATTATTTGCTAGGAAACATTTAGTTATTTGTGCGGCAGATTTAATGTGGAAATTAGCCATCGGATGATCTGGACTGTGTGTTGCAGACATACAGAGACAGAATGGGTCTTTTAAAAAAAAAGGAATTTTTGTGATCTTGGCACTGGGCAATTTTTCATGGAGAATGAGTCACAAACAGGACAGTCAGTTGCTCTATAGATGGAAACAGGAATCTCTGTTGCATGCATCCTTTACATCTGTTGAAACAGTCTTTATTCACCACTTACAAGGGCCTTATCTAGGTACAGTTTTGATAATTCTGCAGCAGGAAACACTCAACGAAATGTCTGGAAGGGCCAGGTCCTTCACTTGGGATTTTAATTAGTATGTTTGAGCAGGTGAAATTAGTATAGCCAGAGCAGAATCTACCTGGGAGAAATACTCTGAAAACCTTCTTGAAGCCACTTTGAAACCTTATACAACAATTGCTCAAATACTTGTTTGTGAAGGATGTGGGGATTTCAATCAATCAACCTGCCTCATGTTCAGTGTGTTAACTGCAGAAGACTGGCTGGGGAAATTTCTCACTCCCCGTGGAATTAACAATCCAGGTTAACTGGATGTGTAAGAGGTACCACTGACACCAGTTATGCAGCAACTATAACAACATATAAACTATATTTTATACTTTTAACCTAAATTCCATAGTGTTGCCATATTTGCAACACCTCATAAAAAAAGACTTGAAGTACAATATGTATTTTCAGTGGGTTGATAAACTAGATTATAATTACTTCTCAAGCAGAACTGAAATAAGGATGTTCAGAAGTATTTCTCCATTCCATCTCCTAGAAGCATTTAGCTTCCAGTTGTAGGAGATTCCCCAAGTACTTCAATCCAGTCCCTCCCCAGAGGCTATACACAGACTTTCTGCACAAAAATAGACATGTAGGAAACTTTGTGGAAGAAAATGGACATGAAAACAGTTTTTGCTCATACTTTACTCTCAGCAAACTTGGTACATGCACACATTTCTACAGGAACATGGTCACATCCCTGCAGGTCTTGTACTTCATGTCTTTTACTTTGGGTTAGTTCTTTGACCTAACATAACTGATGCATACTGAGAAAAAATTTGAGAAATTTTAGTCCCAGTGTTAGTCAGGTACATAAATAACTATATAAAAGTTATAAAGCTATATAAATTATGGAAATCTTAGATTATGTCTTAGAAATTATTTTCTCTTCTGTTTTTTGGTGTTTTGGTTTGGTTTGGTTTGGTTTGTTTTTCCCAGCCTGGAAATAGTTTGTAATCCTAAAACCAAATGCCTCTCCGCACAGTGATCTCCGTTGTCTGTCTCCACAGACAAAGTAGATTCAATCTGACTATTGATAACAATCTTTCACATACTATATCACTAGTGAGAATTAATACAACAGAACAGTTGCAGAGACCACTTAACAGCTGACCATAAACGGAAGGAACAATTAAAGAAAGTGAGTTTTTAGAAGATTGATAAATTAGTCCAGTTTTAAACTTTCCTGGACTAGAAGTCACTAATAACACCCTTCCTGCTAATGGTTAATTCTTAGTCATTATAATTACCATTATGTACTCAAAGTAGTCAGTCCTTAGCAATCACAGATAACACTAGCTGTCAAAATGCAATACCAAGGATTTGATGCCACCTGATTAGCACTGATGGCTGCAGTACTGGATGTTCTTAGTGTTCTTGGTGAAGGTGATATGGATCTTCAGTGAATGTCTCCTTCGCACCTGTTAGATACCAGATCAGTGATGACTGGGTCAGAACCACCTCATGGGGTGTATGCGTGTGTCTGTGTGTGTTTCTGTGTGTCTGTGTGCGTCTGTGAGTGTGTCGGGGGAGGGCTCCAGGCCTCCAGCAGGTGCCCCATGCTCAGCCACAGCAGCTGTCGGGTCTTTGGCCACGTGGACAGGGCCAGCATGGGACATCTGTCAGTCAGTGAGGGCTGCCTGGTGACCCGCCCACATTGTACATCCATGACTCTGGCTAAGAGGGACAGTGATTGGTCAGTGAACCAAAGGTCCCACCTGGAGGAGGGGCCACAGTAGATAAAGAGGCAGCACAAGGTCTCCAGCTTACTCTGGTGTGGTCCTTTCAGAGGTGTAAGTATATGATTTCCTAGTGGTAATTATATTTTTCTTCTTTTTTTTCTTTATTGCTCTCTTAATAATCTCTCTTCCTTTATTCTTTTCTAATGCTGTCAGTAACATAAACACCTATTTTCTGTAAGTTGTAGGTGTCTCACCTAAGTTGTATAAAGTTTTGTGTTTGCTGGGTGTGACGAAAGTTCCGTACTCTGTAGCAATGCTTTCTAGTTTCTGCAGCCTATTGTAATGATTCGTGAAGTTGCATGTTATTTCTGTAAAACCCTTTTTTCAAAATGCCTATTTTCTCATCAAATTAGAAGAAATCTCTTTGAGAAAAGTGTGTAGTTTTTCTCCATATGTGAACTCAAGGTATCAAAGAACAGGGATTTTGCAAGAGTCCTTGTGGACAAAATCTGTTGAAGTCTAGAATTAAAGTGTACACCCAGTAAAGCTACAGCAGGTTGTAACACCACCCATCAAATTTTATAAGGCTGTTCAATTCCCAACTCAGTCTCAACTCCAGGCTACATCCTTCCTGATTCTGGGGGGACTATTACTTTTTGAAGTTATGGCAGGTACCTTATCCTGTTGCTCACCTGTTGCTTTTCCTAAAGCAAATGAAATATTTTCCCAGTTCACTAGGCTGCATTTTTACAATGATCACTAACTGCCCATAGATGTTGGGTTTTTTAATGGTTCTGGGGATGTTGCCCTCAACCAGTGTTCATATTTTCGAGGTCTTTGCTATTAACCCATACTTAAACTGTGCATCTCTAACAAGAGACCCCTGACATCACACCATCATAATTTGATAACCAGCCTAACAGGTCAGGACTGGAACCTCTCACAATAAGCACAAGATGCATGGTGAGCAACACAATACCATTTTTACTGGATTATTAGGTAAAAAAAGTTTCTATAGGTATTCTATTTATTCCTGTTTGGGTTCAAAAGAAGGTACAATTAAAGTCTGCTTTGTGTGCTTGTTCATTTATAGGTGTGATGTGCATGTGCTTCAGCTCCAGCTGTTTTATTAACTAGTATAACTGTAGCATCAGGGACTGAAAGCTACGTAAGGCCAGGCAGTTTTGTTAAATTTATTGCTAGAGAAGTTCCTTTGGAAAAAGGAGCAGTTTCTCAGGCTGAGTTTACCAGCAGGGAATCCCTTGCACATATTGACACCGTATTCTTAGTGTTGACTAGGTCAGCTTGGGAAATAAAGCTGATCTAATTGATACATCTATGGAAAATCCCTCAAAACCCAACACTCTTTCCTAGATCCTGCTACACCTTTATTAAGCAGCTAAAATTGACTTCTGCCTCTCCTGTTACTCCCTATTAGGCAGAAGAGCCATCGCAATCATCTTTGTACCTGTTAGTTGGCTTTAAGGGACATTTCCAACTCCTCTGCCATGTTTCAGTGCCACACCCAGAGTTCATACTATACATCCCCTTTTTGACTGAGATTGTGAATAGCTACAGAAGAAAAGAGAAATAAGCTTCTATTCCTGGGGTTTGAGCTACATATACTGCATGACAGTTATGTCTCTTAATTTTCAAGTACTCACTTCCTGTATCCAAGCTTTTCTCAGACTCATACATCTGAAACTCTCTGGAATAGCTTAACAGCATGCAGCTGCTTAGGATGAAATCCAAAATATCTATTTAGGGTTCTAAAAATAGGGACTTAAATTTACCTAATTACAAAGTACTAGAAACCCCACAGTACTGCAGCTATATTACTCTGAAGGCAACAGAGATTCCCCTCTGCCAGTTAATTTAAATTCCCTCATCAGATCAGCCAGGCACAAAGTATGTAGAGGAACCATGATTTTGAACTCTTTCCTCTTGCTTACTTGTAGAGTCTCTTTCTCTCTCGTCTGATTTCTGCATTCCAAGAAAATTATGGCATGTCTTTCATACCCAAGTTTGAGAACATTTCTACACACAGATTGTTCTATTGCATCATCACTGCATTACTATGCGTAGGATGATACTCTTAGAAAAACAGGAGTTGTAACTCTTGGGGATGGTCCTGTGCAGGGCTAAGAGGACTTGATGATCCTTGTGGGTCCCTTCCAATTTGGTATATTCCATCATTTTGTGACATAGGAGTTTATCTAGTTAAGGATTTATCCTCAGGAGAAGACCTCCCTCATGCTGATTTCCCGATAGACATAAGTTATCTCCTGAGAATTTTCAAGTCCAGGGTTCAAGATCCAGTGTTCACTTCCTCTGAAATTCAATCACATCCTCCTCTTAGTATTCTTGGCTCCTTTGGCGAGTTTATGTATCAAGCAGGATAATTAATCTCTTAGAAGTATCTAAATGTCTCCATCCACTTCACAGGGAACTTAGACACCTTATTCCGTCATTTCACCCAGCCAAGCTGCTGGGTTAATATTAAATACTAAATAAAGGAGGAGGGGTTACTCATTTTATGAGTATATCATTAAAGAAGATGCATGATCCCAGTAAAGGCAAGAACAGCTATGAGAAGGAACATGCTGCAAGCAGTCTTCCCAGTAATCAAAGAATGGTGTGTTGCACATTTTCCTCTGCTGATCAATGGATAGTCCATAATTATTGCCTCCTAATGCATGCTAGTAGGGATATCTTACTATCTGATCTGTACTCTCCATTAAATAACATACCTTGGAAAACAATTAGTCTTTTTTGTTAGCCTCATGTATATAAAAATTGTCTTGACTTAGTGTTTCAGTCCAGGAGAGATGTCAGAAGTTTAAGAGGAAGAATGATGGTCCTCAACAAAGATAATCCTACTCTGGTATTCTCCTGGCATTAAATCTTTTTCCTTCTAATCAGGATTGTATCAGAATCCTTTTTGTCTGGTTTTGTTAAGACTCAACTACATCATGCAGTATTTTTAATATTCACAGAGATGTAATGTCAATATTTAGTTCACACCAAATAAAAATAAATTTATGTGGGTTAACTTCTTGAATGACAATCTAATTAAACACTTAATGTTGAAAATACAAGTGACATATGTAGCAGAGCATAGAGGTGTTTATGTAGTTTAAGTAGCAATTTCAGGTGTAAAACATCAATGATTAAACCACTACAATTTTGCTTTACTCATAATAAATCAACTGGGCTCAGTTCCATGCAAAGCACAGGCAGACTTTCTTTTTAAATTATCCTTATGGGACTTAAGTATCACTCAGTAATGACAGTAAGGCAAAAAACAGCTGAAACAACCCAGCTGCAAATTAAACAATTCAATTATCCTTTACAATAGCTAAGACAAGACCAAGTGTTAATGGGCACTAAATGAGAAGGTGACTTTTTGTTGGCTTGTATTCTGTTGGTCTTGCATTTTGTCACTGTAAAGGGAGACTGAGGCTGAGTGATAGCAAGTGGTTACGAGTAAGGCAGAATGAAGAGTATCTAGAGTCTCAGACTCAAGTCATAAGCTGCCTGTCATGTCAAGTGACCTTGGATGATCTAGCCATTACTGGTTGTATTTGAGTTGAACTATGTACACAGCCACCAAATCTGGGCTCTGAAGCCCTGCATTCACAGATGGTTATCTTCATTGCCTGGTGAGTCTATTATTTTCTCTAGACCATCTTCAGCTTGACTAATAAATGTATTAAATACAGAAAAGTCAAGAATAATTTTTCCACACATTTCTATTTACTAATGGTGTTTTATTGTGAACTGTCTAGCATAGCTCAGACTTGCCTTTTTTAGCATAAAATACAAATATTATTTTTGTTCCTCTTTATGTCAATGTAAATTTAATACAGTCTGTTCTCTTGAAGCACCTCTTCCAAATGTTTAAGATGCTTCTTTTAGGTGGTGCTAGATAAAGTTGAATAGCTAAAAAAAGGCAGCTGTATACCTTTAATATCTCTACATAGAATATCTATTAATCAGTGAACTACTATTGAAGTGCCTTGTAATCCAAGTGAGAGGACAGTAAATAAATAGTGCCCTTTCTTAACTCTCCAAATTTCAAATGCTGCATTAATTTGAAACCTGAGAGAAATCAATCTACAAATAATTTATTTCTAAATGCTAAGTTTAGGTTCTCCAATCTGTTCAACTGTCTGTATAACTTGGACATTCTATTTGAGGATCACTCTATTTTCATAGTATACTTACATGTAAGCTATGCCTTTTTTTTGAACACAGCGCTCTCATATTTCAGTTCTCCATATCTCTCCAGGTTTTCATAATGTTTATTTTCTTAGTATGGTATGGCATCATGTCAGGTCAGCAAATTCTTCAAAATAATTTCTGATCCTCCAGGAGTCTTACCTATGATTTTTGAGCTATTACTTTTTACTCCTTGCTCCTTAAAATGGTATTTTATCCGATACAGGTATAGATTCATAATTCCTAGCTGTATCTTCTTTGTGACTTCTACTACACTCTGCAGTCTCCTGGAGCTTTCATTCCCTGGGCAGAAGGCTACACCTAGCCCTGTCATTATTAAAGAACATAGTCTACTAGTAAAACAAATGCTATATACTAGTAATGGGCACTGAACACAAATGTTTGTTCTACTTATTTGCCCTTAGTCTCTAAATTTTTCAGAACTCTTTTTTTTTCCTTTTCTTTTTAATGATACAAAATAGATTTGACACATTGGCCAAAGATAAGTTCAAATAATGGAAAATGAGCATATTTACACCTATTATTATATATAAAAGCCAGAAATAGCTTCTACTTGTGTAAGTTGATCCTGTGTTCAGGGGAAAAGTTCAGAGATTTTGATTTAGTTACTTTACTATATATGTTTTTGCTTGAAGAAAAATTGGATTATCTTTATGGGGTTTTGTGAAAGAAGGAGGCTCAGAAGGGGGGGAGGAGTGTAGATTGCCAAAATGGCTAAGCCATGGAAATTTTCCATCTGCTTACTTAGAGCGTTCTCTGGTGCTCCAACCCAGTTAAGACTGCCTCAACCTGTTGGTGACCTATGTCTCTTATAGCATACTCTTCTTACTGTCAAATAATAAAGGATCAGGAATCAAATGGATAGGAGTGCCTTTCACATTAGTTTTTAGCTATATTTGCTTACAGATTATACTCTATTTTCATGGCAGTTAAATGCCTCCCTGACATCTGATCCCGTCAGATCTTGGAAGCTAAGCAGGGTCAGCCCCAGTTACTACTAGGATGGGAGACCTCCTGGCAATACCGGGGGCTGTAGATGTTCTAGTCCTGAGGACTTTACTGGCACCGACCAGTCTTGCTTGGCTGTGGCAGATGAACCAAACCTCAGGAGTTAAAGGGTGGGGACAGTTCCATGCACGCTGTGCCTCACCTAAAAAATCCACTGTGCAGGCTCAAAGGACACACCCATGTGGGGAGAGCCCTTCCCAAATCTTCATTCGCGAAGCCTGACCATACATACATATATACTCTATTTTCATACTGTAATAGCAGCTCTGTCTGGAACTGCTGAGGGAAGAACAGGGGAGCGTTTTGTTTTCTGGGGCTGTTTCCTAGAGTTAAAATTAATTTCAAAATATCAGTGCAAGTATGTGGTAGATGATGAAATCTTATGTTTGAAGCAGTTTCCTTTTTTCCTCTTGTATTGCAAACAAAGAAGTGTATGCCCTCCTGCAGAGATTGTGTCCTTATGTATTTTTTTTTTACGTTACCATTGTAAAGTTCTACATTAAATCACTCTACTTGTAGAACAGATTCCTGGTTTATAGCCCCATTTTTATAGTTTTTATTCATGGTATGAATATTTGGACTTTCATAATTTTGAACTGTCATAGTTTGAAGGGAATAATCTTCATCTTAAACTCCTTCTGCTTGTCACATCTGATTCCACAGAAATTCTATTCCTAATTTTTTTTTTTTACCTTAAAAGGTTTTTATTTATGTCCTTACCCCTGTATCTTACTCTTTCCCGGTTGTTCCCATATTCCCTCAAAAGATTCTGGTTTAATTTGATTTGAGCTTTATTTTAGTTCACTGTACAAAGCAATTTCTCTACTAAAGGCAGGAAAATAATGTCCTAAAAAGCAAGTCCTATGGGAGATCTGTAAATGACAATCTTCTGCTTAAAATATCACAGACTTATTATGCTAAATATTTCAGTAGTGAATAATGTACTCCAATCTTTAAGCTTGCAACCCAATTTCTTATTTCTCCCTTGTTTTAAGTCATTCACAGGAATCCACTGACTGAATTATATTTTTGCTAACTTGCCATTCAGTTTTTAGAGAGAAGTGTGATTATCATATTTGTGCAAACCAATTTCTTCCTTGGTTGCACAATATAACTTTTCATTTTTTTTTAATAAAAACATAATTGTCTATGTACAGCAGAAGCAGATAAACAGTGCAATAAAAATTAGATGCTCTAGTATATTGTGGTGTTAGCAGTGGTACCAAATATTCAAGGGAAACATTATAGGGACTCAGTTTCAATTTAAAGAGTGGCTTCTTGTGAAAAAGTGACAGACTAGTATTATATAGATGGGCTACTACAAAGCAAAGCTGATCAGGTACATGTCTATAGTCTGGCTTTCTGATGGTGTCCACAACATAATTAAAGAATTGTGATGGTGTCTGGTTACTGACAGCTGCTTTCTCTTCCTTCCTTTTCTCCTTTGTTCTCTCTGACTTACCCCAAGGCTGTACAATTACTGATCTATTATTCCATTGCCAATCATTAGCTAGGTCTTATTAACAATTTTTTGCCTGTTATGATACTGTAGATGTCACAGTGTTACACAACCCTTATTACAGCATTTCTCCCTGCAGATTTCTTAGACTGAAATGGGTGTTGAAGTAATTTAGACTAAGGCAGTAATAAAATGGAAGGGACGATTGCAAAGAGGTAAGTGAGTAACCTAAGGTCAGACTTACTAAATCTTAACCAATATTATCCAAATAGCAAAGAAACTTAGGCACAACATAGCTTGTATTTGTGTTCTTTCTTAATTATCCTTGTACTGAATATTAACATTTTCATAACCTGAAACCTAAAAAGAACGTAATTAAATATACATACACACGCATCTTTATTTGTGTGTCTGTGTGTCTGTGTATCTACCTTATTGCTAAGGAAATCTCTGTGCTTCAAAATATATGTCTGTTTACTCTGTCAAGTTTAATTCCTCTTGTCTTGAGTGAGATATCATTCAGTATTCTCATCAGTAATCTGGTTAAGCAAGTACAGGCTGTTTTTACTAACCTGTCTACAAAGTTAAGCCAACAGGGGTAGCCAATATGCTACTGAATTGAAAGAAAATTAAAAAAAAAAATGAGAATTTGAAGAAACATTTGCATAAAATTCAACACAAGCAACTTCCTATCATCTGCAGAAACTTCTTTCAAAGGCATCTGAGTAGCTAATAGTTCTGTATAAAACTATGTAGAGGTTGTAATAGATCATGAACAGAACATGAGTCAAAATGTTGCCAAAGAAACTACAGCCAAATCAAACCACAACAAAAAACCTCCAGAGATTGCCATGAGGTACAGAGTGGCATTGCCTGTGAGATGCATTTTGTAATTTTTTCCATCTCCTTGTTACTTGTAGGGCCTTAAGGCTGAAACATTGGGTCCAGAGGGTATAGCAAAGAGCAATGAAAATGATTAGAGGTCTAGAAAACATGACCTATGAGGAAAAATTGAAATTGTTTAGCCTGAGGAAGACTGAGGTTGGTTGAGATAGTCTTCAAAAATATAAGAGGCTGTTGTTGGAAGGAAAGGAATATTCTATTTATGACCACAGTGGATAAAATAAATAATAATGGGCTTCAGTCTCCAAAAAAAGTATAAATTACATTTAGGAAAAAAATGTTTCATGGTAATTTTAGTGAAGTTTCTTGTGATACTGTGGCATCCCATACCTTTTTTTTTGTTAGGTTTTTTTTTCTTCTTGTGAGCTGAACTAATATCTGTTTGAAATAACTTAGGGAAAGTTACTCCTGTTTGGGATATTTAAAATGTTAGGTGACCTACTGAAGTTCCTTCCAGCACTATGATTATTACTTTTCTTTTTACACATTGGTTGTTATTTCTGTTAATATAGTGGTATGACTTGCAGAGATGTTTTTAGTATAACAGCAAAGCCTTTAAAAAGTGCTCCTGCTGTGAGACAGGTAAATGACAGCAGTACGTAAATGTTTTTGCCAGATCCAGTTGTGTAATATTTACTTTGTATCATACCTCCTAAAAATCACCAACTTCAGGTTCCATCCAGAAGCCTGGATAGTTCACAGATTGATGCACGGCACTAGAACATGTAAAACTTTAAACAAAATAGAATTTACAGGAAAGAAGCATCAAGACAATCCTTCTCTATCTTATGAATTCTCAAGCATTTTTGAATTTCTTCACAACTCCACAAGACTTTGAGCCAGGCTTACACGGCTCGAGTTAAGTCCCTGCTGTGTTGAGCATGTCAAAATCCATTGAACTGGTTACTGCAACTGGCTTGATAAAGTGAGCTGTTTATTTCTGGGAATGTTATGCATTTGACCAGTTTTGCATTTTTAATGAAATGCATATGGCTTAACACAGGAGAAAACAATGATGTAAACGGTGCTGATTCTCATACTACTTACATCACTTTGTGTTTGAATTAACTTCACAAATGTCAGCGGAATTTTTTCTGGATTACACTAATGAAATCAACTCAGAATCAGGTATGCTTTTTATAAAAAAATCGATCTGTGTTTCTTTTTAAAAAGTCTTCATCTCCAAATGCATCCAATAAATAGTTAAACACCAAGTTAATAGCACACAGCATTGTTCTCCCAAGCTGTGGCTCAGTTTTCTCACTCTGATTAGCTAGCAATTTGTACAATTACACCTAAATGGATGCAATGCTGATTTCACTGCTTATTTTATTATAGCACTAAAGCAGGTACAGAACTATCTGCATTGCTTGTTTACAGTATTACTCATAAACAATTTTTTTACACACTCTATTAAAATTTCTCAGCTTGATTAGCTACCAATCTGCACTAAAACACTCAAGTTAAAATGAAAAGCTAATTGCTCTGAGTTTTTCAGATCATTTACATGCAACAGGATTTATTGGTGCTAATGAAGCTCCAGAACAGGATGGCTTCTTTCTCACAGCCTTTTTCTGCCTTTCTATTTAATAATAACTTTTTTAAAAAAATGTCAATATGAGAAAGTTCTTTTAGACCAGTAGGGTAACCAATCAATCTGATGATACCCTTAAGTCTGCAAAAAATCCACTGAAATCATTGGAACCCTAGGAAGTCCAGCTGAAAATTATATTTCAAGACTAATTATTTAAAGAAAAAAAATCCCATTTCCAGCATATGAGATTGCTTGTCTTAGCAAAATTAATCTGATTTTGATGCAAATCAGACTTATTAATTTAGGAGCTTCCTGAGTCATAGGTCATTTTTACAGTGGTATCAACAAGTTTTGGGAGTCCATTGATTTTTCCTTATCTTTTACTTTTTTTTCCTGTACACAACGGCAAGCAAATTTGGGAATTCAAGAACATGATTTCATTAATACAATTTCTAAATATTATAGTTGCTGTAGTTTGAAATATTTCCTGATAACACTTTTTTCACTTCAACACAAGCTTATTTTCACCACCTAATGGTTCTTTCTTCTCTCTGCCTTGCCTGATGAACAATATCCTGCAATGTGCAACATGTTTCTCCTGCTGTGCAGTTTCATACTGGTTCAAGAGAAGGAGCGTAAGTCTGTCATCAGCTACAGCACAGCTCATGGCTTGAAAAGGCAAGGCTGCTGAGCTTGGAAAGGTAGAGCATGGGGAAGAACAGAGAAATCAAATCTTGGACAAATACCCTAATCACTGAGAAACTCAGCTAAAACCTTGTACTGATCAGTCTTAAAACACTCTAGTCTATTTATGAATCCACAGCCTAAAAAACCATATAATATCAAGTCACTTTCCTGAGTCTTTCCAGTTGCCAAAGCAATGTGCATCCCAGATATGCAGTCTAGATGTAATGAGAGAGGAAAACAAAAAGAAAGTACAAAAACATGAACGTACTGATCTGCGTCTGAGTTGCTCTGCGAGGGAATGAAGAGGCCACCATTCATCTGGCACAATACTTGCCTGAGAAGTGTGAAACCTGAAATCTAGAATCATCTTGGGCTGGTAAAGCTAAGTGCTGTAATTGCTTAAACACTGTCTCAGATGTTAGTTGTAGCTACTGGGGATGGAATGATATAGATCAAAGTGGCTAATAATCAGGCCTAGGAAAAAAACAATAAAGGGAACTTGACTTTTGTACTGCATCTGGGATGGAGTTAATTTCCTTCACAGAAGCCCTTATGGTGCCATGGTTTGGATCTGTGACCAAAAAGGTGTTAACACAGTAGTGTTTTGACAGTTGGTGAGCAGCTGTACAGCATCAAGGATGTTTTTGCTTCTCATACTGGCCCCACCTGCCTAAGAAACCCATTGTGGTTATTGTAAGAGACTTAAAGATAACAATTGCCTTAAACACTGTCAAGGCCACAGAAGGATGTTGCCCACTAGGGCAAACTCTATAAAGAAACAATTGTTTCTCTGCGACCACCGAAGGTGCCCCTGCCATCCTACTCCTGCCTCTGAGATATGCTCCCATGAATTCTTGGAAATTTGGACACTAAGTTAAGCCACCCAATGGGAACGTGAGGTAAGACAAAGGCAGAACTATTGTCTAATTATCTCAGGTCTAAGGACAGGTAAACAAGGCTGGGGGAGAAGAATGTATCCACAAGGAAAGCCAACTTAGCAGCTATGTTGAAAATCACCTCTGGCAGAGGTCAGCCATAACCCACAGACTCCTTTCTGAGGACTTCCATCAGATAACTGCACATTATCCACAGTGTTGCAAAAGACTGTAAATATCCCTCCTGCAGGAGGATGCTTGGGTGATCCCAGGTATACCTGAATGTATATTAACCCATTGAACTCTGTTTTCCATGAAACTCCCCACTACTGAGAATACCAGAAGACCAACAAGACGTGATCTGGAATCCAGAGGATGTTGACATCTTTATGCTTAATCTGTCTCTCTCTTTCTCGCCTCTGTTACAATCTGCTTAATTGTGGCAGAACTTCAGATTCAAATATTCCCCTGTGTAAAATTAAAACTCACACACATTATCTGTTAATACCAAAACCTAATTTTATTAATTGCTAAGAGATGCAGAGAAGAAATAAGAAAAGGTTGGAAAAGGCTAAGATTACTTCTAGAAGCAGAAAAAAGATACCACTAAAACTACCTTTTCGCTGAGTTGGTGTGTGGGGGGGAGAGAAGGTGTTTCTGCCTTTTATCTTCTGTCTCTTATGCTTTTGATGTTATCTCTTTAGCTATGTGGGTCTTAGAAGCTTTAGTTCTCTGGAAGCACCCAGAATGTGTGGTTTTGTTGCTTATGGGGAGTGTCATAGGCCGTGCAGGATCCCGATTCAGAAGGACCTTTTGGCCCTCAAAAGTATAGTAAGGATAGAAGGATAAGATGCAATTTGTACTTGTGGCATAGTGGGTCTGAGTTCTCTCCAGGCCAACAGAGTTTTAGTCTCAGGTGGCAGGAAAGCAGCACGTGGTGGCAGAAGAAAAGGTAAGGGGAAGGTGGGGAGAGATTCCTGGCTATGATAACCAGTTCTCTTTTTCCTCTCCTCCTGATTTTCCACAATTTTTCTTCAACTTTTATTCTGTTCAGAGGAGGTTTACATGATTTCTTGGCACGTAGCCCTATTCAGATGTTCAGAGAGATATGACAACTGTACACAGTAGCAGGATCTTCTGGCAGGAAAACTCCAGCAGGAAGCTGTAGTGAGAACTTCTGACAGGAAGTTGATGGAGAATTTTTGGTAGGAAGTTTTGACAGGCAGAAACAGTGGTGAAACAATATTTCTATATTATCTGTGTCTTACATTCCCCTCTCCCCACTTGCCCATCCCGCCTCACTTCTTTCTCTCTCTCTCTACCTCATATTTACTGTTAAATAAAACCCATACTATTGTCTTTGGCATATGGACTCATTTGCACCTTCATTTGGGTAGAGGCATCTCTCTCTAATAATTTAATAATCGGATCATAACAGTTATCTTTTTTCTTACTTTTCCCCACTCTGCTTCCTGAGCTAGTGGACTGAGGAAGCGGGACTAGGAGATGGGGATGGGACACAGATGGGACAGCTGACCCCAAATGACCAAAGTTATATCCCATATCATATGACATCATGGTCAGCAATGAAAGCTGAGGAAAGAGGAAGGAAGGGGATGGTTTTTGGAGTGATGGTATTTGTGTTTCCAAGTAACTATTATGTGTGATGAAGCTCTGCTTTCCTGAAGATGGCTGAACAGCTGCCTCCCATGGTAACTATTGAATTAATTCTTTATTTTGTTTTGCTTGCACACGCAGCTTTTCCTTTCCTTATTAAACTGTCTTTACCTCAATACACAAAATTTTTCTTTATTTTGTTTTTATGATTTTATTCCCCATCCTGCTGGGGCAGAGGTGCATGGACAGCTGTGTGGGGTCTTAACTTCCAACTAGGATCAACACACCACAACTTTGTAGCTAACTCATTAGGACTGAGTTGAATATGAAAAGCTTAAGATACTCCTCCATACTGATGTGAAAAATAGGTAAATTCTGTAAGGATCACATAGATCACTGATGGTGTTCTAAGTCCAAGAAAAAAGAAAACAAGATAATTGTAACAATTTTAAGAGTTCTGGGCCACTGGCTAGGTATTAAGTGGCTCTTTAAAACACTTGCACTCAGCAAGCAAAAGTTTTTCTTCAAATAGAGAGGCTTGAGGGTTTTTTTCACTGATTTATTCATAAGTAGAATATGTCCCTGACATGTCAAAGTGACTGAAGAACAGCAAATAGAAATTCACAAGAGAAGAGTTTTAGGACTAGAATTCAGAAGTTATCCTCTTAAAATTGTCAGAGATATTTCTTAGCATATCTATGAGATGGAATGCATGTATGAGGAAAGAAGCATCCTTTGATAAGTAGGTGGTAACAAATGTTCATTAAGAGTTCATTGAACTCAGTAGTGTTACTTTTACATTGGCAGGAATAATACTATCAGTAACTGAATATATGTTATGATAACTGAACCCCAGAAAAAAATACCACAGATGAAACCACTGCCAGTTTACAGTTTATTTTGAATTCAGAAATATCTCACTTCACTCAGAGCAAATGTCATTGGTTTTCCAAAGTGTTAAAGCTTTCAAAAGAAATATTGTGATGACATTAGAAATTAATGTGATAAGCAAGTTTCAGTAAATACCATCTTGTTAAATGTCAATAGCTAGGCAAGGAAGACAAACTATTCATGTTCTAATGTGAATTTGTACCCAGAAGGAATCTTTATGGTGTAAAAATATTGCAGAATAAATATTTTCAAGCAAATTAAACTAAGTTCTATTTGGAATCTTTACTTTTTCTCTGGCAGGTTTTTTTTTAGTTATGTTAAAAGATGATTGCCCTTTTAAAACTTTACAATCAAACTAAATAATTATAGATAAGCAAAAACTAGTTAGACACTGTGATAAAGAATATTACAAGAAATAGGCTATTGGCTCTGTTACAGAAGATATCAAACTATTTATTGTGATTGTCCCTCCAACTTTAAAAACACCCATGATTTTATAAATCCTGTAGAAAGTGTAAAAGAAGGTTAAAGATCCCACATGTTACAAAGCTGAGGTCGTTTCAGGAGGTGCACACACAGTAAAACAATGGAAGTTGATGCTCTTTGTCAAGCAGTTCATCACAGATTGTGCAAAGCAACAACCTCCATCTGCCAGTTTTATGAAAAGTTGAGTCGATGTAAGCACAATTCAATAATACTAAGACTCTAAGTGTCAATAAGAAAAGCTGAAGAGAAGAAAAGAATATAAATAGAGAACTTTACTCTTTGTGATACTACCTGATGTTAGTCATTTAAGGATTTGAACTCCCTGGCATCTGAGTTATGTTCAAGAAATGTTTAATTAGGACTTGGAAGGTAAATGCATGAAACATCCCCCTCCATACCTTAACAACAAGGAGTTTTTTGACGTTAAAAAATAAATATAATGACAATAACTAATAACATTTAAGGATTTTTACTTTTTCATTTCCAAATAGAAAGTAATTCTGTGAAAGTACATTTATGACAGGGAATATTAGCAGAAGTCCTATGTATCAAAAGCAAGCTCAGTCAAATGACACACATTCAAAATCAGAATTTTATTTGAGGACAAGCCTCTTAATTGTGGTATATTCTGCAAATGAAGTCAAATTTTGTAAATAAGGAAGAAACTATCACTTTTTGTATTAATAAAACAAATAGTGTAGAAGACTACTATAGCTTGCTCTTGAGCTATTTCAGCACTGCAGGACAGAAACAGTTTTATTCTAGAATCTTCAGGGCCTTTGTTTCAAGATCCAATTTATTCTTCAAACAGAACAAATCCAGAAGGAATAAAAATCAATGTAGTTTCCTTATTACAAAAAAAAAAATAGTGTCTGCAAGGTCTTTTCCACTTGTTTGTTTTTCATATGTCCTCTCAGTATAATGCCTCTTACTTTAATAGTTTATAGCATATTCAGAGACAGAAAGTACTTAATCTTCTTCTGGCCTATTTCACCCTAGCTGAGAGGGAGTCCACACTGCAAACAAATGAGAAGATGAGGTTTAACTTTCACTGTCTTTTCTGCATTACGTATGTTAAGCTAAATTAAAGAACTATTACTTCAAGCTTATAGTATCCTCAAGTATTAATGAAAAATCTAAATATAGAAAAGATATTTTAAATTAACTCTAGCCCTCAACTCCAGTGGGTCATTCCTTAGTGAACATTTTCTCATTGTTTGTCCATTTTAATTCAAACAGTCCAAAACAGAATGGTTTTCAATAGAATAGATATACTATAAAAAATGTAGAGTTCTCCTTTCTTACTATGCACTACTGCATGGTACAATAAATCTCCATGTATTTCTGAGGCAGTTGTCTACCAATCAGTAATGTGGTGATTTTCTCTCAGAATGTGTCCACCATTTACTTAGCACAAAATCAGCAGAATCTATCTGCGCATTTGTACCTAGACAGTGATGTGGAGCTATGTTATACTCTGACTCCAGTTTTCTCTGGCAGGAAATGGTATGCCAATTCATAAAATTATTGTGTGGAGTAGGTTCTTGACCTGTTTCTAAACAACAGGTCACTGAAAAATAGAATTAACTCCATTGTGTTTGGCAATAAGCTATCAGAGACTCCTTGAGATGATTCAGTGCCTTGTGGACATGGAGCCTGGTGATGCTTGTCTAGTGTTAGATGTCATTGAATATGATTGAGATACTAGAACCTTAAAAATGGCTATGGAAATGAACCCTAACAGAAGATCTTCTCAAATTTGCAGACCACAGTGGGTCATTTAGTCCAACCTCCCTCCCTGTTCAAGCAGGGTCATCCTGGAGCACTTGGCACAGCATTGTGTCTGGATGGTTCTTGAATATCTCCAATGAGGGAGACTCCACTCTGGACAATCTGCTCCGGTGAGTGGTCACTAGTATAGTAAAGTTCTTCCTCATATTCAGATAGAACTTCCTGTGCATAAGTTTCTACCCATTACCTCTTTTCCTATTTCTTGGCACCACCAAGAAGAGCCTGGCTTCATCCTCTTGACATCTTTCCTCAGATACTTATATATAGTGATGAAGTTCCCTCAGTTATTTCTTTTTGAGTCTGAACAGGCCCAGCTCCCTCAGCCTTTCCTCATAAGAGAGATGCTCCAGTTCCTTAATTACCTCTGTTGCTCTTCCCTGGACTTGCTCCAAGAGCTCCATATCTCTCTTGTACTAAGGAGCCCAGAACTGGGCACAGCACTCCAGGTGTGTCCCCACTAGAGCTGAGCAGAGGGGCAGGATCACCTCCCTTGACCTGCTTATAATGTTTTTCTTAATGAACCCCAGAATAACATTGCCCTTCCTGGCCACAGGGATACACCGCTGGCTCCTGATGAGCTTTTTCTCCACCAGGACCTCCAGATCCTTTTTTGCAGACCTGCTCTCCATTAGGTCACCTCCCACTCTGTATTGGTGAATACTCTTGCCCAGGTGCAGGACCCTGCATTTGCCTTTGTTGAACTTTAGACAGTTCTTCTCTGCTCATCTCTCCAAACTGTTGAGGTCCTTCTGAAGGGATTCAAAGCACTCTAGGGTATCAACTGCTCCTCCCAGCTTTGTGTCAGTGAACTCACTGAGGAGGCATCTGTCTGTTCATCAAAATCGTTGAGGAGTAAGTTAAACAATGTTGGGTCCAATATTAACCTTCGGGGATACCCCCAGCGATAGGCTTCCAACTAGACCTTGTGCCACTGGTCACAACCCTCTGGGATCTGCTGTTCAGCCAGTTCTCAATCCATCTCACTGTCCACTCATCTAGTCCATACTTCCTGTATTTGTCTATAAAGATATCGTGAGAGACAGCGTCAAAAGCCTTGCAGTAGTTGAGGTAGATGATATTCACTGCTCTCTCTTCATCCATCCAGGTAGTTGTTTCATCATAGGTCGGTCAAGCATGACTTCCTTTTAGTGAATCCATGCTGACTTCTCCTGATTAACTTTTTGTTATTCATGTGGATAGAGAAGACCTTCAGAATAAGGCACTCCATCACTTTTCCAGGGACTGAGGTAAAGCTGACTGGCTGGTAGTTCCCTGGGTCCTCCCTCTTAGCCTTTTTGAAGACCAGGGTGATGAAACGTTCAGATCTGCTTAACTGTTGCAGACAGAACTACTGATTTGAATATTCCCTTGAGCAAAATTAAAACACAAGTTATCTGTTAATGCCAAAACCTGATTTTATTAATTGCTAAAGAGATGCAAAGGAAAAGAGGAAAAATAAGAAAAGGTTAGAAAGTGCAAAGATTAATTTTTAGAAGCAGAGAAAAGTTGCCACCAAGAAAAACTACCTTTCTGCCATTCTCTGACAACCTCTCTATGTTCATTCCAAGTGGCCTGAGACTGCTTTCATCTCCCATGTGTTTCCTGCTTAGACTTGAGCAATGGCAGGAGCTCTTTTTTCATCCATACAAGTCTCTTGCCCCCTTTTCCCTATTTCTTGCTGTTTGGGATGCATCATTCTTGAACTTGGAGGAAGAGATCTTTGAATGTCAACCAACTCTCTTGGAATCCTCTTCCCTGCGGGACCTCTTCTCATTGGATTCTTCCAAGAAGATCCCTGAAGAGACTAAAGTGAGCTCTCATGACGTCTGTGGTTGTAATATTATTTCCTGCCCTGCTTCCTCCTCACCTGATACTGAGCTTCATAATCTCACTCACTGCAGCCAAGGCTGCTCCCAACAGTCAAATCTCCAAGACCTTCCCTGTTTGTTAGCGTGAGATCAAGGAGTAGACCTTTTCTTAATGGAATCGTCCTCTACCTGTGACAGGAAGTTGTCACCAATGCATTCTAGGAACATCCTGAACTGGTTGTACTTCTCTGTGTTACTTCTCCAGCAGATGTCAGGGTAGTTAAAGTTTCCCAAAGAACCAGTACCTCTGACTTCGAGGCTGCTTCATGCTGCCTGTAGAAGGTCTCATCCACTTCCTCCTGCTGATCAGGCAGGCTGTAGCAAACATCCACAACAGTGTCACCCTTTGTAGTCTGTGCTTTTATTCTAACCCATGAACTCTCAACTCACTCATCATCCACCCCAAGACAGAGCTCAGTACATTCCAAGAGTTGCCTCACATAGAGAGCAGCTCCATCCTCATTCATTGATACTCAGTTGGTTAGCTCACTGGTAAGGAAGTATCTGAAGAGGGAAAAAGACAGAACAAGTGTGCAGAAGTTCTATTATATTCTTTGCATGTTTAATTGGGCAAAAAGAAAGGTTTCTGTGCATAATGAATATTAGGCTACAGAAACAGAGCAGTTGTTCAACAGAAATATAACAAATTTCTTTTTTGATCTTTGAGTGAAGGAGGTGTAGCAAAGGAGTTTGAAGCTTTTAGTTGTTTCAAAATAATTGCTTTAAATCATATTTTTAAATATTGGAATTTTAAATGATCTTGAAAATTAATGACTCAGAAAAGAGACATAATGTACACTGGGAAATAATCTAGAAAAAAATTGTTGACTGTTTTGTGAAGAAAATCAGTCAAGCCAACATAGTCAGGAGAGTAATATAAGCTATAAGGCTGTGGTAGTATTTTTTTCTCCCATTAAGACATGAAATTTAAGTTTTGCATCCTCTGGAACAAGATGGACCTGCATTATTTGGCCTAATTATAGATTCAACACCACTTTCCTATAAAAAAATTGAAAATTATATATTCGAAAATAAAACTAAATAATGGAAATTATTTTCTTTTAAAAAGAAAGCAGGAGTTTGGAAGTGGTCCTGTGTTTGAGTAAATATCCTGTGTAAAGGATTGATACAACTACTATAGAAACCAAGCCATCTCTTTTGACATTCAATTCACTATATTTGTATTCATTTCATATTTACAATTTTCTGATTATGATTCATATATGCAGTCCACTAATATGTAGGTTTTATACTGGCAATAAAGAATTTCACAAGAAAGCTTTTTGAAAACTGGACAGCTGAAAATCTGGCAATGGAACAGACTGGTGACAGAGTTTATGGAATTATGACTGTGTTATCCAAATGGTATTCTCACAACAACCAGCAGTAATTTACAGTACTGGCTTGCTTGCTAAGGTTCTTAATGGTAGCACTGGGATTAGGCTCTAAATTATCATTGATATCCATATGCCAAAATTTTTCACCCTGTTAAAAGCATTTTATCATTCATAATCAACATTGTACAAAAAATAACTGAAATAAATGAAGCACTCTGTGAGTAAGTCTCAGGTAGGTGGTATTCCATTGTTGTATTGGGTTTTTAAATTTTTTTAATTATCTTTTTCAGTATTTTCTATACAAATAGAAAGAATTATAATTTTCTCACAGGATTTCTGATGAACAGCTTTCTCAGCAGTACAATTTGTAGAAACACTTTTTCAGAATTAGAAAACTTTCTTTCCTGTTTTGGCTAATTGTTAACAGAACAAGACCAATACACTTGGGCAAGTCAGCAGAAGTAGTTCTTGAACACAACAATTTTATAACCAGAGGTGCAAAGCAGATATTGAAGAACAGTTTGGTGGCAATTTGCCATTCCCAGAGGTCAAATTCATATGAATTTTCTACCTGCTAATGGTGTTTCCCTCTCTTTCACCAGAGACATTATGAATGGAATTTCTCTCACCTAACTGTAGATATTTATGCTGTATGATCATATTTCAGAATTAGCCATGTTAGAATTCCTCCACAGTTAGTAGACAAAAAAGAATAGTTATGACAAAATACTAATCTCTGAATAACATGAATTTTTCCTTAATTTTTTTCTGTTGGTTCTCTCCACTGACATAACACAAAAATGTCTGTATTTGGTCAGAACAATATTTGATCCAAAAGAACTGTAGTTTCTACATACCTAGATCCAATAGTGCTTTCAGAAATCAGTTGAAAATATATAACCATCCATCTTCTCCAGGTGCAACAGGTCATTCTCCCTGATCCTATTAGATGCTCCCGGGTGCAACTTTCTACAGCAGTGTCCTGCTGATCTCTGTTGAGGATACGGGAGATGCTAAGACCCTCAAAAGCAGGTCATATGCTCTGTGAATACAGAGAATGGAACCTGAGTAGATGGAAGAGTAAGGAAAATGGTTATCTTGTTCATAAATAATAAGTAAGTAAATTGTCTTTGTTTCAAAAAATAACTTAAATGATTGGTCCTGAATATTTTTTTACGTTATTTGTGGTGGTTCTTGTTAGATAGCAAATGCTCTGGAAGCTCTGAGCAATTCTTAGTGAGAATAATACATTATGTACAATAATTGCAATGTGATAGAGTCACAGGATAGTTTGGGTTGGAAGGGACTCTCAAAGACCATCTAGTCCAACCCTTCTGTCATGGACAGGGACATCTTGCACTAGACCACATTGCTCAAAGCCCCATCCAACCTGACTCTGAATACTTGAAAGTTGGGGCATCCACAACTTCTCTGGGCAATATGTTCTAGTAGCTCACTGTACCATGAAAAATTTCTTCCTTTGTCAATTATAAATATATATATAAATATATCCTCCTTCAATTTAAAATCATTGCCCTTGTCCTGTCACTACAGTCCTTGTTAAAAAGTCTGTCTCATTCTTTCCTAAAATCCTCTGTTATTGTTACACATCAGGTCAGTGGTTACAGGGTCAGAACCACCTCGTGGGAAGTACGTGAGTGTGTATGTGTGAGTGGGTAGGGGGAAGGGAAGAGTCAAACCTCACGGAGGTGGGATGGCATTGTATCCCATGGCAGCCCCTGGATCTCATGCAGGAAAGATCTGGAGCAGCTGCCAGTCACAAACAGTCCAGGAAAACTCAACACCACACAGCTCCTGGAGCTTCTGACCCAGGCTTAGATTGGCAGAGACAGTGATAACATGGCCCCTCACCTGGCCTGGAACCCCAGAATGGCCTGGATTTTGGCTGTAGAGACCGCAGCAGATAAAATCAGAGGTACAGATGTGCCTGACATCTTGACACGTGAAAGCTGGTCTTCCACAAAGTCTCATTGGTAGCTATATGATCTGTCTCTTCCTCCTTCTCTCTTTTCTTGCTCCCTCTATTTCTCTTTCTTTGCTCCTTTTTTTGGGGGCTTTGGGTGGCTTGGAGCTGGAGGTATTGGATTTAAGTGTTGTGGATTAATTGAATATTAAGTTGGGTATTGTGTATTAATAAGTGCTGAGTTGGTTTTGTGGTGGAACATTTTGTCTAGCTTGTGTAGTGCCCTTATTGAACCTTTACCAAGTTCCCTTATTTTCTCCCCTAAATTAATAAAGAAACCCCTTGGAAACTTTTTTTCTTGATGTTCTCTCAAGGTATTAAAGAACTCTCTCTATATATATTAAAGTAAATCTCTTTGCTGAGCCCAGGAGGCAGCAGCTCTAGGACTGGATTGTTATATATTGAAAGATCACAGTAAGGTGTCCCCAGAACTTTCTCTTCTGGAGTCTGAAAAAACCCAGCTGTCATACTTCGTTGTATGTTCCAATCTGACTGTTTTTGTGGCCCTCCTTTGGACCCACTCTGACAGGTTCATGTCTTTCTTCTACTGGGGACTCCTCAGTAGAGTATAGAGAAAGAATCCCCTCCCTCAGTCTAAGGGCCACACTTCCTTTGATGCAGCCCCTGATATGGTTGGCTTTCTAGGCTGCATCACATCTTGTTGGTTCATGGCCAGAGCTTCAAACATTAACATTCCCAGGTCCTCCCCAGGGCTGCTTTCAGTCTGTTCGGCACCCAGTCTGTATTGATACTGAAGGTTGCCCTAGCCCAGATGCAGGTTACCCTGAGAGTAGCTCAGTTGGTTAAAACTTGGTTGTAATAATGCCGAGGTCATGGGTTCAATCCCCTGTATGGGCCGTTGGCTTAAGAGTTGGACTCAATCCTTGTGGGTTCCTTCCAACTCAGAATAGTCTGTGATTCTGTGAAAGGTCTTTGCACTTGGCCATGTCAAAATTAGTGAGATTACATGGGCCCACGCCTCAGTAGAAGTCTCTTCAGATTTCAGCTTTCAAACTCAAGAAACCTTGAGATAAATTTTTGAATATAACAATATAGACTCAAAACACAAGACTAACTGATAATAAATTTCAAATACTTTCAGTTGTTTGATATTATCTTCACGTTTTTCTTACTTTCTTCCTATCCATGAGGCCAAGAAAGTATTTCCTATTTGTTTTTACATAAGGCTCAGCTTTTAAAAAATTTACGCTCTGGAATGGCTGTCAAAATGACTATCAGCAAAAAAAATAAATTTAACAATATGATAAATTATGAACAGGAGGATCATCAAATTAGACATACTGGAGAATGAGCAATGCAAACCATTTTGTTATTTAAATAGCTGCATGATCCAGTAATGACTGATGGTTTGGAAAGAAGAAAAATCTAAACAAATCATCCAGAAATTGCTTAATTGCAAAGGTTTTAATTTCCCAGTCTCTTGCATACCCAAGTATGTCAGCTCACTTACATGGTTTAAATGAAATTAATGGAAATGTTAGTGGAAGACAGCTGTTTGCAAGACCGAGGCCATAGAGGGCAGTTGTATATTCTCTAATAGACAAGCGGAGAACTGTTTTATTACACAAGCAGGAACTGGTTCAGAAAAGAACAGGGGCAAACTAATTTTCAGTTGCCACAATTAACATATTATAAAGCATGTTGTAGGACTGGTTTTATTTCACTTTTTTCTTTTTGCAAATATTCTTTAGTTATTAAGTTTTTTAAAGGCAAAACTCTGAAGTTGCAGTCATGATAACTTTTGCAGAAAAGCATAAGAAGATTCAGTTCAAAGAGCATACAATCCTATAAATCAGAGAATGAAACAGAAGGAAAAAATGTACAAACATATGGGGTGATATACAAATTCCACAGCCTGCACTTAACAGAATAAAAACAGTAAATGACTAAATGCGTCTGATTGAACAAAATACTTCTACTGGAATAAATATTTCTTAACAATATTGAAAATTTTGGAATTGATGCTAGAAATGGCTTGTTGCAGAATAAGCTGTAGGAAAATATGATTCATTTACAGTAAATACTTTTTTCCCGAAAATTTATGAAGGAAAACCTTAGAAGAGCCTCTATAAACAGTTTCCCTACTGGTCAATAAAGTTGAGTTAATTCTACCAATATCTCCTTGTTTCACTTTCCAAAAGGAAAACTGAATGCATCTCACTTCTTCATTTTGAGTAATGCATGTCAAAACATAAGGTTTGGAGGTAGAAAGCCAAGCCTCAAGGAGCAAGTGTCATCTTTACCAAATTCCTAGGATTTCATGAGCACAGCAGTGCTAATGTCCAACAAAAATCCATTTTTTGCTGGAAGGAGTAAAATATTTTTCTAAATTAAAATCATGGAAAGGATGGATGTTATAACTGCAGTTTTGTAGTGCTGTCCTGGAGAAAGCGATTTTATCGTAGAAAGAGTAGCACTCTGGGAAGTCCCTGAGCTTGCTCCTTCTGGGTGTGAAGCCTGGAAAACTAAAATGTGTCATGGAGATGAAGTCAAGCAGTGTACACAACTTCACCAGTGCAGGGATACAGCATAAGGACACATTATTGCCACTTCAGTGCTTTACTGCTGCGAATGTGTTTTGTGGGAGCTCAGGAGGGCTTCTCATGGTGGAGTATTCACCTAGCATGCACAGGTATCCAGGATGACCACGCCTCTGGTGTTACTCCCTGACATCGCAGTGACAGTGTTTATATACCCACCCAGCAAACTTAAATTTGTCTCCAGACCGAGAAAGCACTTTTGAAATAGCTCCTGTAGGACAGATGGGCACAACCCTTGGACCCAAGTTCCAAAAACAGAAGATGCACCAGCAGGAAAACTGTATTTTTGAGATTTTTTGAAAGTAAAAGATCCCATAGAGCTACAAATCATTTGTGAAAATATGAATCCCAGGAAGCAGTATCCTGGGCTTTAACACATTTAAACTCTCTCTAATGCTCCCTGACTTCCAGGTCTCTCTTGGCCTTTCCAGCTGTTCACTGATTATTCTCAATGCTTGACTGCATCCCTCAACTGCTCACCCTCATCCTTTGTGACAGACCCTCTATCTTTGATGCTGTGATTTTCTACCATGTCTTTTCTCACCTTTGTGCCTTTCTCACCACTCACAAGCTCAAGGACTAGACTTCTCTCTCATGTTCTATCAGCAGGGATTTAAGATTTGGCTTCAAAGAAAATTATGCTCAGATGAAGCTGATGAATCACTTACTCTCTTAACGAAGACTAAAGCCTACATATGTGTAAAAAGTCTTTCCCCAATACCACCAGATGATGCTTTTAGTAAGCATTGAAATGGGTAAGTTTAATAGGTGAATGTTATGGGTTTAGCTATATATAAAGCTCAGAAATTATATGTTCCACAAAGCAATGACAGGCTGTTCTTTCATGTATTATCCAAAAAATATCAATCTCATAGAAGATACATCTTCCATTGGTTGCAAAATTCTTTTGTTTCATTTTTTTAAACACTTCTGCAAGCGAGGAAAGGAATTAATATCTCCCTCTCTTTACCTAGTCTTTCCAAATTCTCTACATTGTCATGATCAGGTTATTTCCTCCACTACAGCCTTCAAATATTGATAAGCGAAGGCTGCCCCACAAAATGTTTATTACTGTGGAACAGTCTGGGCCTAAGGTTACCTTAAAAATACCACAGGGGATTTGGTTTGCTGTTTCAAGAAAAGATAAGTAATTGTAGCATTGTTTACTGTGCAAAGTGCCATGTCGAATCAGTGTCAAAGGGAATTTTAAGGTTGCTACAGGAAAGAAGGGTTGCTTTCACTTGTAGCTGCTAGCTACAAGTTCAATTTATTTCCCTTGTAAGTAAATACTGTACCTGCGCATGAAATTTCTTCAGAAAAAAACATGGAAAGGGGTTTTTTTTTGTCTCGACCTACTTTAGCTCTTGGGAAAAATGAGTACTCTTCTCTAAACACCCTATTGTCTGTGTTCTGACAAACTGTTCTTGGATGTGCCAAACCATTCAAACTTTTCTTTTCTGTACCCTGAACGTCAGCTAAAGTTTGTATTTATGAGATCAAAAGAAGTCCTCCACATTATTCCTTGCCTTTCTTTACTTTTTTTTTTTTATTATTTGGGAGGTGTTTGTACTACTATATTGCATATTTAACTTCTAGTGTACGTGGGAACATAAAAGGCAACAGTGGTTCCCTTTTAGCCAGTTTTTTTTATCTACCTACTCCTTCTTAAAAAGAAACACTGTTAAGAGGCATTTTTAGGTTTTGACACCAAAATGCTATGAATTCATCATCCCTGCACTGAAAATTTCCTGCAGCTGCCATGGGAATTGTTAATGTACCATATTAGCTAATGTCAACAGTAGTAAAGGAAGGACCTGACTCAAAATTTAAATTTAAATCTCTACTCTCTAGAGATTCAAGCTCTGCCAGACATCTTGGGAAAATAAACTATCCCTGGCCTGGTTAGCAGGCAACAGGTTTTTCTCATCCTGGTGCCTTGCACCTCCTGCAGCACACAAGCCATTACCATCAGAGATTTACTTTTTAAAGCAATGCAAATGGGTTTTTTCCTCTTTTATTGTTTACTTGATTTTTTTTTTAAAGCTTCATTTCATTTATCCACCAATACATAATTAGACTTCAATTACAGACATGTCAACTAGAGTGCAGTACTTTTTACTAGGTTTTGTAATATTTCAAGGTCTCTATAGTCAAAAGTTACTCTAATTTTAGCATAGATGTTCCTCTATATCTTGCTCTTTTAATTTAAAATGGTCAGGTTAACATATGTTTATAGATTGCTTTATTCTATATGAATTTTAGGTCATAAGATTACACAAGGAACACAGATTAAGCCACAAAGTTATCCCAGATATACCAAGAAAAAAGTGTAATTAGTATAATGGTAGAGGAACATGTTATTTTTAAAACTGAAAAGTTCTGTAATTGCTAAAAAAGTGGATAAGATGTTAAGTGCAAAAACAGAGCAAAATTTTTGATCCAGAATAATTTAGTTCACTTTATCTCACTGCCTTGGGCCTACAAAAATAACATCACACGTTGTTCAAATTGGCCATTTAAAGATAGTTACATTTTGGGAGAACTCTTGGCAAAGCAAAGGCTATGTAAACAACAGCCATTGCTAAGTTCTCTAAAAAGTCCTAATGAAGATATTTTCCTGAGCTTTTCCTGAGCTGCAGTTTCTGTCTTTGCTGCTCACAGAAGAGATTTAGTCTTCAGGTTCAAATTCCTTTCTCAGCTTTTCCTCAGCATTTGTCTCAGAAGATCATGAATGAGCTGTCCTAAAAAATCATTCTTGTTTTTCCTGTCTTATGTCAGCTTCCATTTGTCCACAAACACTACTATAGTTCTGGACCTTAGTATTCTTTCTAATTCATACAATTGAAATTTCTCCTCTGTTCTCAAATCACGTCTCTGTCAAAAGAGGTAATTTCAATTTCCTCTGATAATTTGATTCTATCTTCTTGTGTGTACTGCAAATAATTTATTTGCCTCAGATTTTCCTGTGTGATATTCTTCCTCAGTTATTTGGCTATGTTGTAAACCCTGACTCTAATTATGAAACAATATTTATCTGTGCATCCAGTCATCCCTATTTATGCAAAGATTCCACTCATTATTCTAAACATTTAAACCTAACAGGGTAAAAAAACGCCAAAAAATCACACCCAAAGAAAAGTCCAGAGTTTATGACCTTTACTTGAATTGTATATAAATAAGCATTAAGTGTCTGTCTTCAGTAGTTGGGATTTTTTTCTGTTTAATAGCACAATAGTATCTGAATGGAGAAGCAAGCAAGGTATAAACAAAGCAGGAAAGCAGTACAACTCCCAAGTCTGATGGCCAAGGAAAAGGAAAACAAAATACGTGTAAGTTTCCTCAGATAATTGTGAACTGTTACCTCATTATGGAAGAAGAAAGGAGACTGAATGTAGACAGGATTTTTTTCTATGTTTATGGGCTTGAACAAAGTATGACAAGTTTTGTGTACAGCTTTGATAAGAAATTAAATACAAGAATGTAATCAGAAGTTGAATGCAAAGCAGGCAAATCTTCAATCCCCTTTTTCACATGCTTCTCTTAACCATAAGCTCATATCCTCAGACGTTACCCTTGCTGCCCTGCTACATTGCAATAGGCTACAGGTGACCAGTGTCCTGCGAAGGTGAAGACCTTGCTGACTATGGGAATTCTTTACAGAAATCCAGTTATAAGATAGTGCTTTGGTTTCCTCTTGAAAAGACAAAAGAAAAAAAGAGAGTTCTTCAGAAAGACTGAAATGCATATACCAAATTATTTCCAAATGAAGAATAAGTACTATCATTAATTATGATTTGTAAAAATTGTGTATGTGACAGATTGTGATGTCAGCACAATAACTTAGTGGTACGAACATAGCTTACACCATTGTCAAAGTTCAGTTCCTCAGATGTAAGCATTTACTGCAGAGTTGAAAGTAATTGAAATCTCATATTCATGTTCACGCACAGTCACAAACATGCACACGTATGCATATACCCTTTCCTTTCACTTCCCCGTTGTAATGCTCTGGTCTGGAAGTCTCACACGTGGCTGGGCATTTTACTTTCATTTAAGACTCCAAGAGATTTCACTCATGCTAACAGTTGCAAAGCCTTAGTTCTTTGATACCTCCAATTATGTAAAGAGAATATGCTACAAGAGTTTCCCAAAATATTTAAGTTTTTGAGAAAACAGGTGTTTTGGCAAAAGCTTCACGGAAGTAACATACAACCAAGGGAGGATCGCACAAAATCATTACACTAAATAACAGGCTACTTGGAACAAAAGGACATCCGTACTTCCTTCAGACAGCTTTCTGAGCTCTGCCTCTATACCCCCTAAGGGTTTTACTAGCCAGCAGGCATTGCTGTGAAGTTGGGAACCTTCGCTGCACCCACCAAACAGCAACCCACAACTTAAGTGAAATACCACCCAATTGGTTTTAATTTACTGACAAGAGAAAGAGTAAAGGAAGAAAAGAGAGATTGAGAAAATAAAGAAGTAAAAAAAGAGAGGAGAGAAAAATAATTACAGGCAAAAGGTCACATGTTGGCAACTTCCAGGAGAGAAGGCTGGACCAAAAATGGAGCAATAATGCACCTATTTTATGTGGTTGGGCTACTTTGGACACTCCTCTCAGGCAGGACATCTGATTCACTGAGAACTCATTGCCCTTCTGTGAGGGGTGCTGCAGCCAACCAGAGGCTCCAGGGGGTGTGGTGAGGGCACGTTACCAGGAAACTCTTTTTGACTGACAAGCCAACCTCATGGCTTGCAGGCTGTGTGCAGTCCATGGACTCAGCCATGTTGGCTGCAAAACACTTACTTGCCTTCTGATCCTGCCATGAGGCGGCAGCCCGACCGTAGCCCCTGACACAATCACAGACAAGATGGTTGATCTGACACAATAATTAAACAATTGGTGAGATAATCAACCAGTCCCTCACACCTGTCTATTCCTGTTTTCTGAAGAAACACTGACTTACATTTTGTCATGGGAAGAAGAAAACACTTTTAGAGGCAGACCTGAGTCTTAAGTGATTTATCAACAGTGACAGCAGTTTGTGTAAAGGAGACTAATGTGAGCCTGAGAACAAGGCAAGTGTAGGTTTAGCTGTTGGGTGAGTGAAAAGGAAATAGGGAAGCTGTGGCTCAGTGGACTGCCAAATACAAGGCATGTGTACAACTAGGAAAAGAGAGCGAAATGCAGTTGACCTACTTATATCTGATCTACTTTAATACTCTCTTATATCCAGTTCTTGAAAGTGTTAGATGTTTTCAGGGCCCTGAGTGCCTTCTCTGCAGCCCCCAGGGTTCAGCTGCCTGGGCTCAGGGATGGCTTTGAAGCTGCTTCTCTCTGGCTATGAGAAGCCCCAGCAGTGACTTGTTCCCCTGCATCTAGGAGATTCCTTCAAGCTCAGGCTCTGTCCCTTGATCTCAGAAAAATTCTGCAGGTATCCCAATCCTGTGCCTCCTTCACTCTGACCCAGACCCTAACTTGCAGGTGTGATTTTTGTGACTTCTTAGCTTGACATTGGACCTGCCACATTACTATGGACCTACCTGATGTTTTGAACTTTTGGCTGAACTAAATAACCACTGCGAGAGCAAGAACTGTTTAGCTGTGTCCATCCCATGTGGCCCCTGCACTTCTGCTACTGCCTGCATCCCTATCACCTGCCCTTGCAGAAGCTGCCTGCTTTTGCTGCTTCCTGGCAGCTGTAAGAGCTGATTAGCAAGTGCAACCACTTATAGAGCATAAATGTCCTATAAATGCCAGGTGTATGGTTAATAATAAATAAGCACAATAAAAATAACCCTCTCTAATATAAGGAGAGGACTAGGTGACTGAAACTCCTCTGTGCCTACTCTGTAATAGATGGCTACCTGGTCAGTAGGAAAGGCATCGGATTGGTTTTGCCTGATGTTTCTTCATTTTCTACTTGTCACACTGCCTAAATAAAAGAATCTGAGTGATGAGGCCAGCGTGGTAGTGATCTGGTGGTTGGAAACTCTGGGGTCCCTGAAAGAGATAGGAGGCCCCCAGAGCCATTTGTCATTGGCTTGTATGTGAACAGCTGTGTTCTGGAGAAGTCTGCAAACAGGGGGCCATGCAAAATGCTGAAAGGAGCAGCAACAGCTTTCATATTAGAAAAGCCATATGTTTCTATGTGTGACACATTCTGCATCATGCACTTATATCACATTTAGAAAAAAACCCTGAGATTCTGGCAGCCCCAACATTTGCAATATTGAAGGGCTTATGACTGGAAAATTTAAATGAAAACAGAAAAAGAAAAATTTTTTTTTCGAGGAAAAACGAAAGGGTGTAAGTGTAGAGCACTCAGTGGCTGAATTGTCTTTTTATGGTTGTATCCTTGATCCAGCTGTCTAAAACTATTTGATTCTCAGGGAATTCCCTGCAGTTCTCTTCAGGCTCAAAGGCTTTCAACTCGTGGGTCTTCTGCCAGCATACTGACCTGAGTTGTCGAGCCTGAATCTGGGCATTAGTTTTCATTTAGCTGAGATCACTGGCTGTGATCTCTGCTGCCGCACAGTAACGAGTTCAGTGAGAGTGGCAATCAGCGCTATGTTCAGCGTAAAAAAGAGAAAATATGAAAGAATTATAATAATGGGAAAAAAGTAGAGAAGTACAGGTAGGTGAAGCCTAAAGGAAAGGCTTTTTAGTTTCTATATTCTGTTCAGGGCTATTGTTTGTGAGAGAAGAGATTTTTTTTCTACCTTTGGACAATGTTGCAGTGCTGACTTATTAAAAAGAAAATGTAATCATTCTCATGGTAGTGATTCTGCCTAGCAGGCTGACAGGTTGAGCACACATGTATAATAGAGTCTCTGAAAAACAATCCATCTGATGTCAGGTCACATGAATGAGTCATGAGTATTTATCAGTGCGTCTGAATATTTATAGTAGAAAAACAAGGTTTGTTTTATATGGTACCATGCTCTGTGTCAAATAAACTTATGAACCTAGTAGACAGTCTAATTCTGTCATTGCTGTAGAGACCTAATTTTACACACCATGTACATATTATATGTTATACATTACAAATAGTGCTCTATTGCCTTGCTTTATAGATACAAGTTCTGCTGTAGCCTCTAACAGATCTGAAGGAAATCTGAATGTCACTTTCTTTACTCCAGCAGTAATCATAAATTACTTCATGTCAAGTATCTTGAGAGTCCTCTACGGGTTTCATTTCATTATTTGGCTGTGTATATACCTGCTGCACAAGCAGTGTTCAGTTACCTGGGGTCATTTTCATTCATAGGTATTCTGTAGACCTGTCATTTATAAATACCTGGGGTCCTTGTACACTCAAGCATAAACTGTTCATTATGGTTTCAATCATTTCACACTTACTGAAGTCAATAAAACACTGTATTAAGGATATTTTCTAAGAAAAATGTACACCACTAAACTACTTAAACTTATTTATAACCTCTTTTTTAAACATTCAAATAAGCACTCAGTGGCTGAATTAAATGTAGGTCTTGTAAAGCTTCAGAGACTTTTAAATGTCTTTATATGAAAACCAGAAAATTCATACTTCAAATTTATTTATGCAGAAGTTCTCTAGGCTTGCCTTTGAGATTTAAAATCGTAATCTACTAAATTATGTTCAGAAAATTCCACTCAAAGAGAAGACTTAAGAAGTCAGCTTTAACAAAAATTCCACAAGATCTTTCCATTTTTCCAGTGCTAAAAGAAAAAAAAATCTGAAAATTAAGTATCTGAGGGAAATAATTTAATAGAATCAGGGGAGAGATGTTCAGCTCTTATTTGTTAACACTATCCAAAACTCTCATATTTTATATCACTGTTGCAGCTTTTATTATTTGCCTTAAAAATAAGAAGAGAATCTGCATCTTAAAGCAAAATAGCATTTAAGTAGAAAAATGTCCGAACAGCTTTATTTATTAAGCTTTAGACATACTGACTGCAAGACATCTTGAAACACATGCTCTTACAGACTTTCTACAAATGTCTGAACAGATTATTTTAAAAATTCTCCATACTTTTATATTATATTCATATTTTCCTTTCGTGTAAGATAAACATTTTACACTACACAGGTTTTACCCATGACCAACTGTTGATAACAGGCTGAGGAACCTCCCCATGTATTTATCCTTACTTTCTTTCTTACATGAAGACTTACCTGACACATAAAAAAATCAGAGTTTCTGTTTTGGCCTTAGTTTTCTCTTTTTGTTTTAAAGTGAATGACTGTGGTAAAGACATATGATCACTTATGACTGCAAAGGTTTACCTGGTAAATAATAATCTAGTTGATATAAGGAACATTTTAGGTCATGTCATTCCTTCATAATAACAGAATTTTCTTATTTTGCTAACTACTGGTTTCTTACTGCTATAAACAAGATACTTATCTTCTTCAAATATCAAACTTAATGCTGCCTCAACACATTTTTCCAAACCTTGTGTTTGGATGGAAAATGATATTAAAATCTGGATTTCTAAACATGATGTTTAGCATATTTTTGTTCCATCTGCAAAAACCGTGTTACAGTTCATGGCACTTCATTTTATTTGCTTGACTTTGGGGGATTTTTATGGGTTTTTTTATTACGCTTGGCAGAAAAGAGAAAAATTCTGTGTAAAATGGAGCACATTTTTTGTATTTTCATATTAATCAAAAGGAAGACCATATATTTTAACTTTTTCTATGGTGGTGGTCAGTCACAGGCTGCCTTAATCCTTCTTAATCATGGCCCATCACAGGTCTCATACTGGTTTTCTTTCAGCTCAAGTTTCAATGTTTAGTTTGCCATTGGCTTTACAGAATTAACAGGCAGATGATTTTTTTTTTTCCAGAACTGTATGGAACATCATAATAACAAAGGAGGTTATTGCAAAGTCTTTAACACCTATTGCAAAAATACACAATAGTATAGCCTCTTCTGGGTTTCCAGAAATCCAAATAGAATTATTGGTAAAGGAAAGAAGTTGAGAGAAGTGAAAAATTCTCTTTAAAGACAACTCATGAGAAAAGAAAAAAAAGTCTGTAAACCACAGAGACTGTGTCTACTATGTGTCTAGAAGCAACTGCTAAATGGTGAAAAATTTGTTTATGTTCTTAGACAAGATATCAGATGTGTTTTTCTGACAAAATGTGTATATTCCACTTTCAGGCTTGGTCTCCCTCACTGATGTGAAATAAAATGAAATATTGTTGCTGTTTGTTGAGAATGTCTCAAGGCATTTCTTAACACTGTGTATTATAATTTGATGAATCTTACCACGGTTTCTTATTTTTGCTCTATGATTTTTCCTCTGCCTGCATCTCTTCTGATGTTATGCATCTCATTCTGTCCACATTTTAATTTTAAAAACAGTTGTCACCATTAGTTGAAGAGTGGGGGCCAAAATACAGTAAAACCTGTGATGCCGTGATCACATTAATACTGTGAACAATATCTGTGATTTGAACAATAAAGGCTGAGTATAAATGATAACTAATGCATTTTCCTCTGGCACTACATACTATGAAACAGTAGAATTATATATGTGATATATGTGCAGGGCAGAGAATAGGTTATTGAGGCTGGAAATTATTAAATTCTCTTTCATTCACACAAGGTCATTCATTTTTTTGAACACACAAAGGAAACAAGTATGTTTAAATACCTGTGAACCCTCCCACACTTACATGCACATGCAGGTACATTCCAAAATGCACCCATCTCCAGTCACAGCCTTCTCTTTGACTTCTGAATCACTGAGTTTGCCTCTAGGACCACTTTAATCCTTCTTTGTTCTCCTTCTTGGTCAAAAGCATAAATTCTTTTGCCCAAGAAGGACCATTACTGTCCAAATTCACTGTATAACCATGTTATTTTTAGGTAAGTCCCATCACTGTCAAAAACAGCTCAGCTGTTGCAAGTACAAGGACTGAAGCTCTTCTCAGACACTCCTCTGAAGAGAAACAAATAGCAAGACCAAGAAATCTTCTGTCTGGAGACTCCCAAAAGAAAATTAGGTAGGAAAATGCATTAGTTGTGTTTAGATGCCTGTCAAAGGCAGGACTTTGTCGTAATTATCCTTTGATTTTAAAGTACAATTAATAAACAGTTCTCAGTTATCGTGTTGTTCATCCTATATATTTATACCTGTACAGAAAGAAGAGTCAGGGAACTTGTGACATCATATCAAGAGCAGTAAATTGGATTCCAATTAACAAAGAAAATAGCATTTTTTCTTTCCTAATTAGATTACTGTGAAACTGAAATTCCAATTACTTCTGTTCGCCAGTGTTCTGGAGCTCAGCTGAGAGCTTGCATCTGGCTATTCCTTGTTCCTTGACTGGTAGTCTTCACTAGACAGTGTTGGGGCCAGAGGAACAACAATGCCTTAGAGTGCAGCAATGGATCAAGTTCAAGTTACTCAGACCATATAAGGATTATTATGGTTTTCCTGACTGCATCACTGCTGTTAGGGTCTTCCAGATAGTGTTTATTTTGTTGCATTGTCCAACAAAGTAAAAGAGAATAAGATATCAGCTCGCGAACTAAACTGTCAATAACTTTTGTTGGTAGAGGGGTTAGTTTGTGTTTATTATTGTTGCTGTTGTTGTAGGAGGGGTGATTGTTGTTAATGTTGTTGTTTTTGTTGTTGTTATGCTTTTTAACATTTATTATCTTTGATATTGTGATTTTAAGTATGTGAGTAAGTAAGAAACCTGAAGAAAGAAAAGCCGCTGCAAAGACATCTGTTAGATACTGGTGGTCATACTAGGTTCATGTAAGACCTAGGCACTAAAATTAAACATTCCACTTGAAAAGTTGCATCATTTAAAACACAAGACTGAAGGAGCAGATATTTCTGAATTTATATGCTACTGAGAGGATCATTCCATTCCCTGTCACTTCTTGTGACTTTACATGTTGCTACAACAATGTGAAACCTGATTTAGGAAAGGTTGTTCAATACCCTTCAGAAAAATATCTCATTGAAAGACAGAGTGAATTGAGAAATAGGCTTAGATTGTATAGGAGCATCTGATTAACAGCTGTTTACCAACTGATCTTCATCTCTATTCTTTATATGGGTTTCTAGCCATGCTCCACCTTAAGTTTGTTTCCAAGCATAATCATTTAGGAGTTTGTATTACAACTGTTCCTGAAGATTGTTTTCAGAAAGACAACTTTGCACTTTTTCTTACTATAGTTTCTTATTCATGCAAGAAAATTCATATTTTCAGGAAATGTTTGCAATTTGTCTTTCAACTGACTACAGAATCATTTCAGTAGATCTTTTTTAGCTAAAAGAATGCAGTTATTTCTTTTGGCATTATCCTTCTTGTTCTGCTAAATATACAATCATTTATCACAAGTTCTTGTTAATATTTTCCCCTTAGAAATTAACCTACACACACAAGTGTACTTTCTTTAATCCTTGAAGCTGGGTTTTATACATCTTGAAATGGTGAGAGTACTGACTGCCTGTTGCTGAGGCTAAAGGCAGAGGGGAAAGCTTATGGAAATGGTGGTTAGCTTCAAAATGCTGAATGTTATCTGCTGGAGCTGTTCCTGTTTATAAAAATAATGACACAAGCACAAAGGACACACTTGGATAGACATGCTGGATACTAACACATGCAGATTTGAATAGTATCCTGAGGAAAGACCTTTGGGATAAGTGCTGGCTAGATACATGTCTTGAAATCTGAGTAAAGAAATGGTCTCCAGCTATTTGAGTCTTGTTATGTAGAAAGAAACAGGTTTTTGTTGATATTATTTGTAAATATAATAAGCATCAAAGACCCACTTACTTTTAGTCATTTCTTCCCAAAACAGGAGCAATAGGAAGAACCAAACACAGTTGAAGGTTACCCCCTGAATGCAGACATAACAATTTTTGAGCATAAATGCCATATGTTTTTGTTTGGAGGGGGTTTTGTTGTTGTTTTGTTTGGGGGGGGGTTGGGGGGTTTTGGGTTTTTTTGTTTGTTTTTGTTTTGGGGTTTTTTTTTTTGTAATCTGGATTACTTTAAACTGTATTTGGTAGCTAATCATATTTACCAAAGACAAATTTAAGTACTGATTAAACTCAGCTATACAGAAAATACAGTGATGATAGGTTGCCTTATGTCCTCCTGTAAAGTCTACAGGAACTACAAGTGAAAAGGCTCTATCAATTTTTAGTTTACCTTCAACCCCAAACCTGATGGTTTGTACAAGATCAAAATAGTAAACAAGGGAAAAAGCTGCAATCGAAATTCAGGAATTCTTGTTATTTTTATTCTTGAGCAAAGGACGATGGGCATGGGGAAAAAACTAACAATCTAGACCACATTCTAGATTGTAAAGCTTCACAGGGCAACGCCAAAATCTTATTTCTGATTAAGCAGACAGATTGCCAGCTTTGTATGATACAGAAATAATTTTTTTAAGTGTATCTTGTGTGTTTGACTATTCAGGACATCTAGTGTCTTTTGGGCTGATTTGAGCTGCAAATCTGGCACTTTTAAATTGTTTACAACTGGCATAGAAAGTATCGATACTTCACAGATGCCTTGTTGTTGTCCTTTTAGTGGTCTGACTTCACAGGTGATTTTTGCTGCCTCAGAAAGAAACAGGGAATTATAGGGATTTTGAAGCAAATGGTCAGAAGTTAATAGAATATTTTAGATCAGGGAAAACATATTTCCTGTTAGAAACATGTTCAGGTCAGATAGCTGAACACCAGGGCAATACTACTGATTTCTTTGGGTATGCATTTCATCCCTGTGCTATTTAAGAACATCATGGTGTATCACAGAGTTGCAACAAAAAAATCTTCTGAGTTTGTTCTAATAAATTTTTCTGGAATAACATTTCTGAATCCTAACAATACATTGTGAAACATCTGATATGAAAGAAAAAAGTAGTATTTAAGTAGAATTATTGTGTGAGTCTATTATCAAACTACTTTCATCTAAAATTTTCTGTCAAGACTGTGATGAATGGACTTTAAGGGAGGCATTAAGGAAATTAAAGGTGCAAAGTTGCATTTTGAAAGGCAAAGGTTTAATCTGGCATATCAGAAGCAGGACTAGTTATTGCGTATCTTTTTTAATATATGACATCAGAACAAAAAGGTTCAAGATAGATGTATTAAGAAATGTTTAGTAGGTGACATGTTCAAACATATATAGTAGAAGATACAAAAAGAGAAATACAGAAATTAAATTTGTGAATCTTAAATAATATTACTGCATGTGTTACAATTTGCCAGCTAACTCCTGTATATTTTTCAGTTCTCCACCTGATACTAACTTTTAGGAAAATCTGGAAAGTATGGTTCAACAGAATAAATGAAAGTTCTTTAAAACCTTTTGTTGTCCTTTCTTTCCCTCAGCTCCTTCTTCGCTTCCACTCTATTCTTTTTATCAAGCTCAGTTTTTTCTCCCCTTCATTCAGATCACCCCACCAGGCTACCCCAGGCTGTCTGTCTGATGTGTTTCACTGTGTTGTTCTCCTCCTTCTTTTTCCATGAAGCCAGGCTTGACTTCTCCTCCGTTTCTTTTATGTTAATAAGCTCACTGTGGTTTTTAGGTCATGGTTCTAATTTTGTGTCTCACAGTTCCTAAATTTTAGTCCCCCCAGCCAGCATATTTTCTTGATAAAAATGCACCCTAAAATGGCTTTCTAAGTAGTTTTTCAGTTAAGTAACCATAAAATAATGTAATTCATTTTAATGGTATATTCAAGACGGGTATATATTATACATGTGACATTGTCCTGTCTTATGGATGCTGCTTGTCCTTTTCCTGTGGTTCTAAACCCCCTGAAAAGCATTGATTCTTCCTCTGGACAGACTGGCATCTTCCTGCATGTGGTACTGACACTATTAGCAGCCTCTTCTTTTGAATCTGTTTTAATTTCAGTAGTGCAGACATTTTCTAATAAAAGAAAATTTGATCAAAAAATAATTTATGCCTACATTACAGTAAGAATACCTCAGGCCCAGAAACTAACCCCACCTTAATTTTAGAGTTTAGTATAACAGGTGAGAATAATTAAAAATGGAGATCTCCCTCACCACCTCAGCTAAACATGTATTTTCAGCTGGTTAAATTTCACTTTCCCTAGCTCATGATGATATGCTGTATCAAGTTATGTGCTGAGGAAGCCATGAGAGTACCAGATGATGTAGCATAACTGGAGAGCCACATGGGGTTACATGATAAGAGAGGTTTTTAAAAGACACATGGCAACCAAATAATATGTCCTCTACAGGGATCTTTTCAGCATAAACCCTTCCCTGAAAAGCATTGACCCAGCTGAGGTTCAAAGCCCTTGTTTCTTGCCCATCCCTTGACCAGTGTGCAAGGAGCAGCTGGTTACCCAATTAACAAACCACTGTCTGGCATGTAAAGTCATAAAAACAGAGTAAGGTCAAGGTACAATGATAGAAATACATGAGGTAATTATGAGGAGGGAGTCAACACTGTGCATCTTACAATCAGTGCATGCAGCTTGACAGGTTTTGCATTTCTGCCAGTATCATAGCTCAGAGCTCATTTCTCTGAGCAGCTGCAAAGTTTGGGAAGCTTCCAGCTCACAGGAAATTCTAAATTTTTTTTTGTTTGTTCATTTTGGGCTGATTCATAACAAAAACGCTTTTTTTTAAAAAAGAAATTTTCTGGAAACCCTAATGCTGTTTTTTAGCCAGCTCTGCTTCACGAACTACTACATGGCAGCATGGTACACCAATTACTGGCACTCTTGGTTTGGCTTGAAAGTGTAATCTAAGTGTTGAAGGCTATAAATGTCACTCTAGGGAAACACTGCCCAAATAAATTTGTCCAAATGTGAACTTTCTAAGCTGTCCCCTCAGTGATCATAATTTTTAACAGGTCAAGTGCCAAAATGGAAAAATAAAAGAAAAAATTCTTATCTTTGAAATAATGCTCCTAATCTCTTTATGAAAAAAGTCAGTTGTCTACACTTGAAAATTTAGCTTTTCTGCAAATTGAGTAGATATTTATAAGAAAAAATAAAATATCATAATTAGCATAGATTCACTCTTCAACAATTTTGTTCAGGCCACACAGAAGTCCAAAGCAGAACTAGAAAACTTTCTAGCATTTCACCTTAAAATCTGGCAGGATTTTCACTGAAGCTTTTTATAGTCATCATGTTTGAACAGCTATAGAAGAGTAGAAATGCTCATCAATGCTTCTCATTATACAGGATAAATTCAGTGTGTTTCATCATAATTTTAAACCAGTTTAGTTTACCTTTCTTCTGAAAAGTCAGTCATGCTTGTTGCACCTATGTCATATATTAACATGAAAACTCTTTAAACGTGTATTATAGCCCAAAGCAATCACAACTACCGTAGCACTTATTTAAAACCTTGAGACTGTTGAGAGATTTTGACATGTTCACAAGAATTAAAGGAGCTAGTCATTTTCAACACAGCCCAGATGAGCACAATTGAAGCAACACTTTTGAGGGTATGTCCTACAAGTGGGAAGGAGAATCACAGAATAGTTGAGGTTGGACAGCACCTCTAGAGGTCATCTAATCCAACCCTTTTGCTTAAGTATGGTCATGTACAGCAGGTTGCCCAGGACCGTGTCTAGTTGGGTATTGAGAATGTGCTCAGACAGAGACTCAGCCTCTCAGGACAGCCTGTTCTAGTGTTCAGCCACACTCATGGAAAAGTTTTTTTCTTATGTTTAAATAGAATTTTCTGTATTTCAGTTTGCAACCATTGCCTCTTGTCCTACCACTGGCCACCTGCAAGCACAGTTTATCTCTGTCTTTACTCCTCCCATCAGTTACTTTTACACGTTGATAAGCTTGCCTTGAGCCTCTCTTCTCTAGGATGAATAGTCCCATCTCTACCCTCTTATGAAAGGCACTCCAGTCCTTCAATATCTTAGCTCCCATTTGCTGGACTCGTTCTCCTCTCTCGTACTCTCCACTGTTAATACATCCCTTGTATTGGTGAGCTCAGAAACTGGACACAGTACTCCAGACGTGTCAAAGGATCACCTTAAATATATAGGCAACACTCTTTCAATAGGTGTCACAGTAGCATGTGTACTTCAGTATGGAAACCTCTACTGCTTTCTTTAGTATAAAGTTGTCCCTATAGCAGAAGATTTCAGCATCAACTGATATTTAGTTTGGATTTTTTTTTCTTGAACTGTAAAGGGAATTCAATGTGTATGAAAAGTAGGACTAAACACATTGCAAATAAATATGAGGTTGTTGGAGTCAGGACTGACACATAGAAAACTCAGGTCTCTGAGCACACCTTCCCAGTCCTCTGAACTTTGCCTACAGGATTTTAGCTTTAAAAAATAGGAGTTAGCTTTGAGCTTGCTTAAGTCTAGAAAACTTAAACAATTAAGTTAAAAGTTCATAATTTTCTTCTCATCAACTGAAGACTTTTATGGGCTGAACAATCCCAGCTCTCTCAGCCTGTGTTCATAGGAGCTTATCATGTGTCTGTTTGCATTTCAGGTACTTCCCAATGCCTTTTTTCCCTTCTTTCAAAATGATTCTTCTTAAGTAAAAGCAAAGTTTTTCAGTCTTTATAAAACCTCTTCTGTTACTGTTGTTTTTTTGTTTTCTCTTAACAGGTACAGGTTTAGTAAGGAATGTCAATATTTCAAATATTGGCTTACCAACTGCATGTGATAAGATGTGTCTGGTAGCTTCTTGAAATGTCATTTATGAAGGCAAAAGTTTTGTGGGCAGAGCAAAAGTAATGAGATGAAAATATGTGTGTTGTGTCAATGAAAAACAGGCACTGGAGAATGAGCATAAGAAAACATTTCTTCCTTTTTTCTGGCATGTGCTATCATCCTCTGACCTAAATTATAGCATTGTGGAATACTTGAAAACCAAATACTCAAATCTGCTGTTACCAAAGGATTTGTCTTCAAATCTACTTTATTTGGTTAAATTGTTACAGTGAAATAAATCATGATTTTTAAAGTATGGACATTGCATTGGTAATGCTAAGAAAATTAAAATGCAACCAACACATGTTACTTTATCAAAGCGCAGAATTTGGGTTTCAATTGTATAACTGAAAGCAGAAATTACACTCAAAAATTAGAAATTAAGAAAGTAGGTACTAAAGATATGTCTGAGATCCAGCTTATGTGCAAAGCTTTGAGGTTTTTATCAGCTATGGAAGGCAAGGAACCAGCTGACTAGTATTTGAGTGTCAAAGTACTGCCCTTCAGAGTGGAATATGTTTGGGATTTAATAGCTAAGACAATTGAGCAGCACTTCAGACTAGACACATAAAACTGGCTGTGAGCCCAGCTAAGCTCACTACTCCAAAACCTACTAGAATAGTTTGTCTGAAAAAGCCATCACTGGCCATGAAGGAAGCTTTTTATGACTATACGATAAGAAAAATTATCTATGACTCGTATTATGATGAGAGGAGAGACTGTATAGAAACTTAGAATGCTTTCTAAACCTATTTTTCTGGGAACTAGTCTTTTATCTATGCTTTGCTGACATCTGTGAGTAGCCTTTCGTGAGACTCAGGTGAGGAAAAGGGAAATCATTCCTCTGATTTACAGCTTTTATCACCAGAAATAGAAAAGAGGTTAGCAATTCGTCTGGAACATCTAAGAAATTTTTGGACCATAAAAAGTACAGTGGAAAATAATTTCTTGACTGAAATTCAAAAACTTCATACCATGATCGCAATCATTTTTTTTGTGTGTCAATGTGACTTGCCCACAATGAAAAAGCCAAATCCCACAAATTATGTCTGATAAGCTTGGTGTATGAATCATATTGTTGAATATTCTTCTTTGGATTCTTTTGATCAATTACAGTGTTCTTATTTCAAAATAATTACAGAATCTACAAAGTGAAAGAAAATAGAAATTATTAAAAATTATAAATCTGGATGATTTGCTCTGGATTAAATTTTTTAAAGCAAAGTGCAGAAATAGGCCCTTTTTGTTTGTTAGTTTTGTTTCTCTAATGAATATGCAGATTTTGCTTTTCCTAATATATATTTCACTACTAAAATCCTAGGGATTTGGAAAGGTCAGTTTTATTTAGTGGAAGGAATTAGATAATTTTGATTGAATTTAATTGCATTCCCATTGATTCCAGACTACACTCAAAGTATTTCAATAAACTTTTGTGTTGCGTTCCAGAAATAGACTCTTTAAGAGAAGGAAAACAAGATCTTTTTTCTAAAGCTGTAAGAAAAAATGTACAAGACAAGAAAAATGACCAACTAATC
>VWZD01006650.1:45232-111547 GCA_013396695.1 Sakesphorus luctuosus | reverse complement strand
TGGAAAGGACGAAGATAACCTTGCCTTTGCATACAGAAGTTGAAGAAATCTTCTGAATGGAGACAAATTTCCACTATTGTTATAATTATAAAATTTAATTGAAACAGGAGTCCAGATCAGAAGTTATTCACACTCACAGAAATTCTATACCCACATCCAGAAATGTACTGACTTGTTTTTAACCTGACTCCAAAGAACATAAATTTCAGCCAAGTATGTAAGAATGGTCCCAGGATAGGAGAGAGATGGACTAAAAAGAAACTCAATCAAAGCAGCAGAAACTAAGTGAAATTTCATGGTAGTATAGTATCAGACAGCAGGAAAAGAAATAGACCTGAAAATCTACCTCTTTTACAGAAATGACAGGAGTTTCTTACAGAAATGTAGAAACGAATAGTACTGTATTTTAGATTAGCACAAGACTGGATATAAAATGTGTAGAGTGACTGAATAGTAAGATTCACAAGTCTAGCAGATAAACTTGTGCAAAGTAGAGACATTCATTTGAACTCACTGGATTTATGACAAATTGTCTCAAGTGTTATCTTTGCTATATTTGGTTGGTATTGTTTACACAGAATTTTTTTCTTTTCAATACAGAATAGTGATAAATTTAGGGCAGAGGACACATAGCTACTGTTTTTGCTTAGTTTAATGCAGCATTTCCATCACTTGATGGATAGATGCTTGATATATAAATTTATTTCATAGATAGTCAGATGGATGGGTAGTGTATATTTCTGTGCACATGAGGGTTTTCATAAAGTAAAACCTAGGCAGATCTACTTAACATGTTACATGTGAAAGTTATATATGAAAGTGGATATTATCTAAGAATTTTATTCAACTCACTAAGTGGGGCAATGACAAAAACGTATGTCCTTTTCAAATTTACCACTCACTCATGTTGTGATATTTTTAGTTTTTAGCCAAGCTTTGGAAATATGTGGTTATATTTGAAAACACATTCTTTTCCTTAGATTTTAAGAATTAAGATTTTCTGTGGATTTTTTTATATTAGTAAAAAACTAGTAAATTTTAAGAATAAATAATTCATTAAAATGAACACCTCTTTAATTCAAATGTAGAGGAATTCATTATTTAGGGGAAATGCCAGTATTTGGTATTATGTATTTTTTATAAACATGCTCTTTTTTTTTTTTACCAAGTCATATCTGAATTAAAAAATACTTAGGTCTGAGGAACCTACACTACATTGATCTTATCTTTCCCCTTTTTATGTATTATGGATATAAAATTCAGCATCATAGCTGATAGAAGTTCATTTTAAGTCAAGTACTTCATTGAAACTGTCAACCTGTTCAGGAATGAGTAATAGTTTACTTTGACTCCAGATTCAAGTAAACAGACATCAGAAAATTTATGAGTTGGAATAATTTTTATATTCCTCTCAGTTCTCTCTGTGTAACACCTCCATATACAACTTCTGGAGCTTAAAGACATAGTTAAATATTTCTAAGGAATTATGGACTGTTTATTTACAAAGAATTATAGAGTGTTACCTTGCTTGCTGCAGCTATGTATGTTGGGGGTTTAAGTTAACGGTTTTGTTTTCTGGGGGTTTTTTTGTGTTAGTTTGTTTTTAAATTTGAAATATAAGGACTAGAAAAATACTATGAGAGTGGCATTCATTCTTCCATAACTGTATTGCTTAGCTGGTAACTTTTTTCTACTTATTAAATAGTGTGCTTTGTCCTAAGAATTTATCAGTTTCCTGGTTTAATTTTCTATCTGTTCATTGTCCTCCAAGCACCTGTGAATTCTAAGGTCATAGACTTGCAAAAGAGTTTTGGTTTGAAGGGACCTCCAGAGATCATCTAGTTCAACCCTAAGACTCAAAGCTCATCCTGACTTTAAAGACCTCATTTTGACATTATTTCTATTTCTCAGTATTAGTATTTCAGTATGTTTATGTACATATTGTGTATCCCGATGTTTTCTTGTATAATAATATTACTACTATTACTAGGTCTAGAAAACTTACCTTATGAGGAGCAGCTGAAGGAGCCGGGGTTGTTCAGTCTCAAGAAGTGGCTTCAGGGGGACCTCGTCACTCTCTACAACTCCATGAAAGGAGGTTGTAGAGAGGTAGAGGCTGGTCTCTTCTACCATGCCTGCAGTGAGAAGACAAGAGGAAGTGGCCTGAGGCTAACATAGGGAAGATTCAGATAAGATATTAGAAAAATCTTTTCACTGTTAGGGTGATCATGCGTTGAAATAGGTTGTCCAGAAATGTGGTGGAGTCGCCATCTCTGGCAGTGTTTGAGAGGTTATCTGGATCTGGCACTGGGTGATGTGGTTTAGGGGTTACTGTGGTAGTGTTGAATGGATAGATGGACTTCATTAACTTAAAGGTCTCTTCCAGCCTTGATGATTGTATCATCCTATAATTCTGTTATTTTTATCACGTACTTATAGGAAGAATGAATATTTTCTGATGATTATTATGTAATGTTTTGTCAACATTCATATGTTTGTGGAGATTATGCAAATATCAGATAAGTAATTTTTGTTAAAGTTAAGTATTTCAGCCTTTTTTTCCCCTCCTAAATACATATATACAGTTCTTCACACTGTACAGGCCAGATCCCCCTTGACAAACAGTAGAACTCAGAAATAAAATGCATTGTATCATTTTATTATAACTGTACTAATAAATTGGCCTATTAGACAGTTAAAAAATGCATTGGTATAGAAAAAACCCAGAAAAATAATCTTAGGCACTTCAGATATTTTAGATGTAACATCTACATGTAATCAAGTAAAATTAGTCATTTAGATTAGTCACCCTCTCACCTCTAGGTAATAGGAATTCCATCTACAGGTTAATATTTTTCACACAACTTGGCATTCTTTGAGGTTGTTACCATTCAGTCAGTGATAGTTTAATAATAAACAGTGATATCATACCTGCTTATTTTAGAAAATTCATAGTGTGTCATGCCAGTGAAACAAAAAGGAAGAGAGATCCATTAACATACAAAAAAGTAAGTCTACTGTTGTCCTTTTATATGGAGTATATTGGCTTCCCAGGGATTTTCCACAGGATTGTTTTCAGTTAAGTTCTAGATAAAAATATCTCTGATACTTATTACTGTCTCTTCTTTATGTATCAAAGAAATTTTTTTTCTGCACTGAATTCTGAGTAAAGAAGTAGCAGTTAGTAAATCCACTTTCTTGAAACGGAAGCAAAAGTACTGGGTAAAATAGATAACTAGTCCAAAGCTGCTTTCATGTCTGTGCTTTAGCTGGATATGAAAACTCATTTCCCTAGAGTCACTAGTAAATACATGTACTGGTTTTGGCTGGAATAGAGTTAATTTTCTTCACAGTAGCCAGTGTCGGGCTGTCTTTTGGATTTGTGCTGGAAACAATTTTGATAGCACAGGGATGTTTTTCCTGTTCCTTGACAGTGCTTGCACAGAGTTTAGGCCTTTTCTGCTCCTCACTCCACCCCAACAGGGAGGAGGCTGGGGGTGCACAAGGAGTTTGGAGGGGACATAGCCAGGACAGCTGACTCCAAGTGATCAAAGGGTTATTCCATACCATGTGGCATTATGCTCTGCATACAAAGTTGGGGGAAGAAGAAGGAAATGGGAGATGGCAATTGGAGTGATGATGTTTGTCACCCCAAGTCACCATTATATGTGATTGAGCCCTGTTTTCCTGAAGATGCCAGAACACCTACCTGCCCATGGGAAGTGGTGAGTGAATTCTTTGTTTCATTTTGCTTCCATGCACTGCTCTTGCATTACCTATTAAACTGTCAACCCACTGAGTTTTCTCACTTTTATCCTTCCGATTCTCTGCCCATCCCATCAGGGGAATGTGAGTGAGCAGTTGTGTGGGGCTTATTTGCAGACTGGGGTTCAACGGTGACAATATATTGATTTTCAAATGTTCCACTCTTCTTCCCAGCAGTTGAAAATAGCATTGACAGTAATATCAAAGCAGACTAAAAAATTTTCTCATTTTCAGTCCTTCAAATACTTCAGAAGACAGAGTAGAGAGAACTACAAGGATGAGGCAGAAGATAGGTGCATTACCTGTGAGTAAAGGAGGAAATGTCTGTGTGGATCAGTAGAGCATAGGACAGTTTGTTTGTTTACTTTTTAACATGTTAGAAGGTATTGGTTTCAAATTGAGTAAATCTTTCTTTGTTCATGGATCATTGACTGGGTAGATTGTAACAGCTCCTTTGGAGCCATTATGGTATGTCATTTCAATCCAACCACTGAAAGTGTATATTCAGCCTCTCTGTTCCACCTCCACCAAAAATGTCATTGAAATCATTGCCTGTGTGCTCAGCATATTGTTTTTAAACTTTCACCTAATTGTTATTTATTTTTTAAATATCATGAGCAGTTAGGCCATGCTGTAAATGAACTGTTAAAAATGTATGCTTTAAAAGCTAAAGTAATGGTTTAAGAAAAAAAAATCTCTACAATTCAAACAGAAATAATCTAGAAATCTTTTCAAAATGCTACTTAATAAAGAAAAAAATATTGCCAAAGTATAACCGTGTTCTCAGATTAGAGCACTTTTCCAGGCTCTATGGGTATGGAGCTGGTTGTCATTAGCACTCTAAGCATGCCATTGCTCTATACTGTTTGCTAAACCTGCAAAAAAAGTCACAATTAGATTCAACAGAGGAAGCTTAAAGTATGTGAGAGAGGCCTTAGAGTTCATGAGCTCTTGGGAAATCTTAAAAAAAAAGAACTGAACAGTGTTTCAGGTAGAAACAATGCCCCCACTTGCAAGCAGTGAAAGCTGTCCTTGGAAGAATGTATTTCAGTCTAAACTAGGGAAAAAATATGTATAAATTATTTGCACGTAATGATAATTTCCAATTTCAGATTTCTCTTCTAAAACATTTGTCTCAGAGAAACTTTCTGTGGTCCAAGCCATATCACAGTATAGTAATTTTCCTGTTATGTCAAAAAATCAATTACAGTCCAGAATTTAAATTAATATTTAGAAGATATAGCATATATTATTATAGGATCCTTTCATGGCAGTTGGGTTCAATCCTTTTCCCCTCTTAATAAAAAGGAAATTAAGGAAACAGTATTAAACACCAGGAAATATGTGGTCATTATGTCCTTTCCTACATGTGTTGATTCTTCGATCACAGGTGGATTCTGGTTTCTAACTAAAGAATATATCCAGTACCAAAAGAAACTATGAAACTATGTTTTATAATGTGAATGAATGTTTTCTCATAACATCTTACAGTAAATCATGGAATCACAGAATTGCTTGGGTTGGAAGGGACATTGAAGATCATCTACTTCCAAAGCCCCTGCCATGGGCAGAGACACCTTGTGCTAGGCCAGGTTGTTCAAAGCCTCATTCAACCTGGCCTTAAACACTTCTGATGATGGGGCAGCCACAGCATCTCTGGACAATCTGTTACAGTGCCTCACCACACTCAAAGCAAAGAATTTCTTCCTAATAGCTAATCTAAACCAACCTGGTTTCAGATTAAAGCCATTCCCTTTTCCTATCACTGCATGCCTTTGTAAAAAGTCCCTCTCCAGCTTTCTTGTAGTCCCCGTTTAGATAGTGGGATGCTGCAATTCGGTCACCTGAAGCCTTCCCTTCTCCAGGCTGAACTGTTGCCTAAAATCAAGGAAAAACTTTTTGAGACATTAGTTTGGGAAAATTAAAGAGCAATTCCTTAATTAGGATTTTCAGGTTCACAGAATATGGAGACAGCCTTGTGTTTCTTCAGGCAGGACCTGAGGCTCTTCATGGCTCACCTGGAGGGGAAGAGCAGGGAGCAGGGAGGTCCTGCTCTGGCTGCATTGCCCCACTGTGTATAGAGACATGCACTGCATAGGGGTGCTTACTAATTTTATAACAGTACTTAATTACCATAACTAAAGGTTACATGCAACCCTTGAACCTCCCCTAGATCTGCCACTTGGCACGTCTCCCCTGGATTGAGTTGGAGGTCTCAAGACACCTCAGTTCTTCACCCTCATCATCTTCAGATCAGGTTCCCTTCTTTGGAACTGTTCCAAGGTATGTGGGTCTTCTATTGCTTTGACTAAAATGGCATCTTATTTTTGCTATAATATGTACTGCTACTCTAGTCCTGATACATGTGTCCCGGGCATGGTGTTCCAGTTGCTATCTTACCCCTAACACAGAGATTCAGGAATATGCCACAAAGGTAGAAACTGCTAGTTGCTACATCAAATATGAGAATATGAATATATATATATATATATATACACACACACACACACACACACACACACACACACAAATATATGAAGTCCTAAGGCATCAGAACAACCCCAACACTCTCAGCCTGTTTTCATAGGAGAGGCACTCCAGCCCTCTGGCTGTCTGTGTTGTTCTGACCTGGAGTTGCTTCAATAGGTCCATGTCCTTCTTATGTTGGGGACACCAAAGATGGACACAGCACTCCAGATTGGGTCTCGCCAAAGTGGAGCAAAGGTGCACTCCCATTGACCTGTTGACTACACTTCTTTAGATGCAGCCCAGGATACAGTTTGTTTTCTGGACATCAAGCGTACATTTCCCAGCTCATGTTGAGGTTCCCATAAACCAACACCCCTAAGTTCTTCTCCTCAGGGCTGCTCTAAATCTATTTCCTGCCCAGCTTGCAGTGGTGCTTGTTCAGGACCTTGATTTTGGCTCTGTTGAAAGTCGTGAGGTTCAATCAGGCCCACCTCTCAAGGCTATCAAGGTCCTTTTGGATGGTGTCCCTTTCCTCCAGCATGTCAACCACACCACTCAGCTCGGTGTTACTGGCAAACTTGCTGAGGGTGCACTCAATCCTACTGTATGTGCCACCAACAAAAGTGTTAGAAAGTGCCAGTCCCAAAGCTGATTCTTGAGGAAGGTAACTTTTTATTGGTCTCCACTTGGATATCAAGCCATTGACCACAACTCTTTCAGCATGACCATCCAGCCAGTTCCTTATTACAGAATGTACTGTCTTCCATGAGGCTGAAATAAAGAGATTTAGGGGGAAAAAACTGTTTCAAATTTCACAGATTTTGAAAAACAAAGTACCTCACCCAAAACAAAATTCAAATTCAACTTAGAAATAGTTTGTAATTTCCATTAGCTGTCTCCTCTTTTTATATCCTATAAGAACTGACTTTGTGGTGTGATTCTAAACTGTGTGTTTTCAAAAGAACCATGTATTTTTATACTGATTAGAGAAAAAGCTCATAATAGAACATAAGCTAGGGAATAAACCAGCATTTGGCATAACTAGTGTATATGACCTGTTTGCTTCCTCTGTTCCTTCTGAACTTCCAGCCCCTGCAGTCATTCACTGAACAAAGGCAACCCCATTAGATTCATATTCAAAAGGGTTAACAGTGTACAAAATGTTATGCTTTTTCTTGTCTAAAATTTAGAATAACATTATAAATCTGGCTGCTTTTCTGAAGCTGTTACAGATAAATCTTCCAATATTCCTTTGAGACTACTGCATTGTTTCTGCTAGGTCTTAGAGCAGAAGCCCAGTCATTCATCATCTCTCAATATGACATCTCTTTGACCAGCAAGTCACTTAGCAAAATATCCCAGCTGGTTGGCAGTATTATATGCAAAGAGAGCAGAAAATCTCAAGGAGGGGCAAACAGATCCTTTCCTCACCCTTTTCTCTTGTCTAAGGCACATAGATTGCCTGAAAAACAGGTTTTAGGCATCAGTAATTGAATGTGAGATGAACTTCCACAAGCTTTAATAAGGAGTAATATTACTGACCAGGCAGCATAAGTCAGTGCTCTGCTCCGTGTCCCAAATTATTTCATTAATATTAACCAAGGTTTCCAACTCTCCCCAGGCAACAATACTGTAGCAGGGAAGAAAGATGCAAATAACTCTCACAGTCACCCAACTAATCACTGGAACATACAGGAATAACAAGTATATGGAAGTGAAGTTTGTTAGGTGAGGGAAATAGGTCTTTTCCACTGGGAAAACAGCTTTTGTTACTGTATTTACATATGAAATCCTTTTGTACAGCATTTTAGCATTAAAAGTGTACTTTTGTTGGCTTTCACACTTTTAAGAAGAAAAATAATAACAAATAGCAAGAACACATTAATATTACCTACTTTGCATTAGGAAGTGTAAGCAATAATCCTTTGTCATGGCCTGCAAAAGTATTCTGTTCAATGATAGACTATAACAATTTCAAAATTAAATTTGAATGTAAATATAAATATATATAAAGACAGAAGTGTCATGAAGACTGTTGTGAAGGGCAGGCAAGCGGGCTCTCAAGGGCAGTGGAAGACCATAATATCTAAAGTAGCTGTGCATGTTTTTCAGCATGAGGCTGAGACATCCTTAATGTTGTGAGGATCTAAATATACATTAGTACCTTATCTGATTAATGTTATCTTTTGAATAGCTCCCTTCTAACCTTTGTATGGAACAAAGATCTAGAGACTTCCAGTAACAGTATTCTTTTCTTATCATATTACCTAAAACAGGTGTTTGATTTCAGTGAAAACACTTTACATTTTAGAACCAACTAAACATTTGACGCTTCTGGTCACCAGCCATCATATGTTTGAAATGAAATGGCCCAGCATGACAGGTGACATGTATCTATCCATAGCACTTGGTTATATGTAAAGTATATATTGTTTGTATGTTGAATGTGTGCATACATTACCAAAATCTGAGTCTAACAGACTAATTGTTGTTTCATACTAGTCATAGAGGGCTTATTGTCTTTGGAATTGTTACCTAATAACTTACACCACTCCAGAAGACTTTAAAAAGTTGTCTGGAGTCCTATATATGTAAGGATTTTAAAAATTCTTTTATTTTACCCAGTTTGCCTTGGAGGAAGAAAGGGGTGACCTTGCTGTACTGATTCATAGCATATTTCCAAGCTTATTATTTATTGTGAAGTTTGGCAATACTTTATAAGTATTTATAAGTAGCAAACTATACATTCCTACCCACAATTCCCATCTTCCAGGAGAACAGACTGGGTTTGGCAATAAGGAGAAAGGAAATAATTTACTATGAAAATGTTTCTAAAAATGGATTATCAGGTGTATTAGATATGCTGCCAGTTACTGTGGGGCCAGAGTATAAAAGTTAAAGACTCTTGGGTAGAGCAGGAGTAGCAGGGGGCTCTGCTAATTTTGCATCTCATCCAGGGACATTTGTGTGTCTCCCAGTTTCCATTTGACCCTCTGATTCCTTCTTCCTTCTGAACACCCCTTCACTTCCCTTTCTTCATCCTATCCTAGCCACATTTTCATCATTGCATATCCAGTTGATTTCTGGGTGCTCCCTGGCAACATGTCACCCTTGAAAAATTAATTTCTTACTTCCTCCAGTCTTTGAGGTGTATATCTGAAAATTTTCTTACTGAAATATATATAATAAAATAATTTCTCAAAAGACTGACATATTAGAAAGGATAAATATAGGACCATTAAAGGACATATTTTTTACCTTAAACCTATATACATTAGTGACTTGATCACTGAAATGCTGTCATAACACCTAACCGCTAAAATCTTCCCTCAGCATGAGTCACCAACCTTGAGTCAGGTGTGAAGATATGAAGCCTTTAAAGCACCTAGAAAAAAACCACTGCTATGCTGGAAGTCAAGAGCAAGAAAAAGTGTAAAGGAAAACCCTCTCATCTCTGTGCCATTGGAGAATATTCTTTCAATGATGGGCTTCTGTCTTCCCCCACCGATGCTTCTTTCTCTGTCACCCTATATTTTTAACACAGAAGCAAACAAGTTGTCTGGATTATCCTTGTAAAGAGCCTCTAACCTGGGGAGAGAACTAGAAGGTTGGGACACAACTCTCTTCTCCATATGAAACTCTGAACAAGGTTCAGTATGATAAAACTTGCTCAGGCTATGCTCTCTGCAAGGCAAAAGCGCTCAGCTTTCAGAAGGCATGAAGATATTCCCGATTCCTAAGTAGGCTGTTATCTGGTGGTTGAACTACTCTCCAGAGAGTAAAGAAAAATAGATTTATTTGCACATAAGATTTCAACCAGGAAAATTATTTTTTTTTTCCCTTGTACTTTCATTCAGAGTTTGGGTTGAATATTTCTTCCTCTATGATTAAACTAGCACCCTTGCCCTGTTTCATCCCATAAATTCTTTGCTTCATTCTGAACATAAGATGAAACTGTTTCTTCAACACCCTTAACAACTTTTAATCTATTATTTATTATTAAACCACATAATTTTATAATTTACAGCTTTTCTTGTAAAGTATCTTGGGATGCATTTGTATGAAGTGCTATTCAAAATAAAATTGTATTGCACTGAAGAACAGTTCTCATTTATTTTTTAATAATTATTTGATCTTGCCTTGATTTACTGAGTCACTCAGGCATCTTATTCTGGGTGATTTAAGGGATGCTGTGAAGTTAAAGCTCATATAAACTCAGATCAGCTAATGTAATCGGCAAAGTTCCAATGCAACCAGTGGAGGTCTGCCAATTCACACTAGTTCTGTCCTACTGTAGTTTTTAAAAATCTTTCCTCATCTATGTTTTAAATGACACTTTAGATGCCAAATAATTTCTTTTAATCTACATTGCTTGCCACTATATAGAGTTTATTTTTTCCACTTCATCTTACTTAGACAGGTAAATCAGACTAGTTTATTTCTAAAAGCCTTTCAGTTTTGCCTCTGATATAATACTACAATTTTGAAATATTTTCACAGCTTACTCTGCCGGGAAATATAATAAAACTGAAGCTATATGTTTTACAAGTTTTATGGATATGCTTTTGTCAACTTGTAGTCACTGAGAACTTCCTTATTAATGTAACATTATAGTGATCATTCTCAAACACTGTAAGAAGAATATAAAATACTACGCACAGAAGATAACACGAATTTTTGAGTGAATGAATGATTTTTGGTGCCTTCATTTTCAAACACACAAACTGAGAAATCATGGAGACACCTGATTCATCAGGATTCTGAAAAGTGGCATAAATTGTGCATGGTAAGAGAAACTCTCAGGGTGAGAAAAAATACAATGAAAAAGCCCTTTTTCTGTGTATGACACAAAATAGGTACTATTTTACATTTATCCACCTAACCTATTTTTACATGTCAAACAGAAATACTAACTATCTAGTGATGTGAAATGTAGTTTTATGTCTTGAGTAGATATATAACTACTTCAGCAGCACTCTTCATATGTCTTACTTCAGTATTAAGCCTTGATCTTCAGTAGCATACCTAATTTCATCCTCTCTCTCCAATGTGACTACCAATTTAAAATTTTATATCATATTATTTTAGTAGTTCCCATTGACGACAAATATACAGTTTACTTCTGGGACAGAATACATATGTGGTGGTTTGGCTCTGGGTGGATACCAGGTGCCCATCAAAGCTGCTCTATCACTCCCCTCCTCACCTGGACAGAGGAGAGAAAATATAATGAAAGGCTTGTGAGTCAAGGGTGGGAAGAGATCACTCACCTGTTACCATCAGGGGTTAAACAGGCACAACTTGGGGAAAATTACTTCTGACCAATCAAATGAGATTACAGCAATGAGAAATAAAACTAAATCTTAAAAACACCATCCCCCTACCCTTCACCTTTCTTAGGCTCTTCATGATTTATTCTACCTCCTCCCCTCCTTCATCAGCATAGGGGACAATGTAGAAGTCCAGAAGATAAGGGGTAAATGAGTATGTTTCAAACACTGAGATAGCCACAGAGCTACTGGAGCCAACCAAGGATCATTGGTAATAACATGCTGTGAGAAAAAACTGTATGTGTCTGAAGAAAGGGGCCATAGAGAGATAGAGCAACACTTTTTTGGGACAAATGTCCTTGTTTTGTCTCCTGAAGATAAGCACAACACAGTATAGCTCAAGCACAGGAATGAGGCTGAGAAGCAGACATGGACTGTCAAGTAAAGACAAACTTGGTAAGAAGGGGGAGAGAATCAAGATCTCCAAAGATCCCCAAAGTCCTCCAACCCATTTCCAGAAAGGTCAAGAACAAACATGCACATCATAGCTAATATGCATAGAAAATAAGAAATGTAGCTCCAGGACAGAGGAACTTATCTACATAAAGGTACCCCCATAAAACCCAGGCGGCACCCCCAGGACCTTGGACTGCTATCAACTGGATCAATGATGGAGCCCGGACTGATGTTCTTTCTTCCTTCCTTTCTTCCTTGCTTTCTTTGTTCTCTATCTTCTCTTTCACCCTAGCCCTTATTTAAAACCCACCACTGTGTATTTATGCTATCATCATCATCATCATCACCATGACTACACTTTGTGAACGAAGATTTGGGAAGGGCTCTCCCCACGTGGGTGTGCCCTTCCAGCCTGCGCAGTGGATGTTTTAGGTGAGGCAGAGGGTGTGCAGAACTGGCCCCACCATTTAACTCCTAAGGTTCATCTGCCACAGCCAAGCGAGCTTGGACGGTGACAGTGCAGTCTTCAGGACTAGAACGTACAGCCCCCAGTATTCCCAGGAGGTCTCCCATCCAAGTACTAACTGGAGTATACCCTGATTAGCTTCTAAGATCTGACAGGATCAGGTGTCAGAGTGGCATTTAACCGCCCTATTTATAAGGAACTAACGTATCAATTTAACATTCCATGCAGAGTGTATAATTTACTAATAAAATTTTGTCACACTTTTGCAAATCTTCTGACTTATGTCATTCCCTTTTGAACATAAGCATCACCAAATCATGGATATTCTCTTGTCCTTAAGGGTGGGATGCCATAGACAGGGAATGGGAATTTCAGCTAGTTCATCACATGTCTCTGTCATTCCTTCTTCCTGAAGGAGAGGATTTACACACTCTTCCAGTGTGGAGTGTCTCCAATGGGAGACAGTTCTCCATGAACGTCTTCAACATGAGTCCTTCCCAAAGGCTCCAGTTCTTCATAAACTGCTTCAGCATGTGTCTCTTCCACTGGGTGCAGTCCTTCAGTTCAAGACCCTGCTCTGTCATGGGTCCCCCACAGGAACACAAGGCTGCAGAAGAATGTCTGCTCTAATGCCTGGAACACCTCCTTCCCCTTCTTCACTGACCTCAGTGTCTTCAGAGCTGTCTTTCCCATATATTCTCACTCCTCACTCCTATCAGTTGCACAGATGTTTCTTCCCCCTTCCTAATTACTTTATCCCAGATGTGCTACCACTGTCACTGGCTAGCTTGGCCTTGGCCAGCAGTGAGTCTGTCTTATAGCCAGCTGGCATCAGCTTTATCAGACATAGGGAAAGGCCCCAGAAGCCTCTCATATAAGCCAGCCCTGTAGCCCCTTCAATACTAAAAATCTGGCCTTGCAAATGTAAGTAAAAATTTCTTATTAATTATTTTCTGTCTAGCATTATTTTCAGACTTTTTACTATACTGAATCAGTACCACAATCAGGTATAATGGAATTTAGTGTTTCAATTTAATATAATAAATAATAATGGCTAATCTTCGCAAACATCTTCAGACTAACACCAGTACACAGACATAAGAGCTGCTTATTTCCTGCGCAGNAGGTATAATGGAATTTAGTGTTTCAATTTAATATAAGGCTGGAAAGAATCTACATGCACCAGATATCTTCAGACTAACACCAGTACACAGACATAAGAGCTGCTTATTTCATTGAAGGCATATTGTTGCCTTAAATTTTGTCATGGTTTAGCCCCAGATGGCAACTAAACTCCACACAGCTGCTTGTTCATGTCCCTCTGGTGCGATGAGAGAGAGATCAGATGGGTAAAAGTGAGAAAACTCCTGAGTTGAGATAAAGACAGTTTAATAGGTAAAGCTAAAGCCATGCATGCAAGCAAATCAAAACCAGGAATTCATTTACCATTTCCCATGGGCAGGCAGGTGTTCAGCCATCTCCAGGAAAACAGGGCTTCATCACACGTAACAGTGACTTGGAAGACAAATGTCATCACTCAGTATGTCCTCTCTTTCCCTCTTCTTCCCCCAAATTTCTATGCAAAGCACGATGCCATGTGGTATGGAATGTCCCTTTGGTGACTTGGAGTTGTCTGTCCTGGCTGTGTCCCCTTCAAATGTCTTGCACACACACAGCCTCCTGGCTGCTGTGGTGGGGCAAGGAACAGAAAAGGCCTTGACACTGTGCAAGCACTGTCCAGCAATAGGAAAAACATCCCTGTGTTATCAACATTGTTTCCAGCATAAATCCAAAACACAGCTCCCTACTGGCTACTGTGAAGAAAATTAACTCTATCACAGCCAAAACCAGCACAAATCATTGTTAGTTTTTCTATAGGACTGGAAATTGATTTTAAAAATATTTTGACAATTTTACCACATTGCTTCTGTGGTTTGATTTTGTTTTAAAATAAGGCAAATCTTCAGTTGGAAATATTATCAATGCTGCATTTCTTATTGCTTTTCAGAGGGAAGTTATTTGCTAGTACTATTTTGACAAACTTTTTTAAGGTTAAAAAATGTAAAAATGTGGTGTAAATCTCAGGAGATCATTTTTCGAGTAAGAAAACCAGCAGATGGCAGAAACATGCATGAACCTAGGAGTTCCTTTTGGTCTTGCCGATTCAGCAGCAAGAAAGAAATATATTAGCTTTTCACACATGTCCTCGTTTCAGCTGGGATAGAGTTAATTTTCCTCCTAGTAACTAGTACAGTGCTGTATTGTGGGTTCAGTGTGAGAATATTGTTGATAACACACTGATGTTTGGGGTTTTGCGGAATACTACCTGCCATGAAGCAAGGACTGTACACTGTCTCATGCTCTGCCAGAGATGCGGTACAGATGAAGCCAGAAGGGAACATAGCCAGGACCTGGGCAAGCCAAAGGGCTATTCCATACCATGTAACATCGTGCTTGATATATAAACTGGGTGAGTTGGCCAGGAGAGGCCAACCACTGTTCATGGACAAGCAGGGCATCAGTCAGTGGGTGATGAGTGCTTGTATCATGCATCACTTGTTTCTTGTGGGGTTTATTTCTCTTTTTCTTTTTTTTTTTTTCCCTGACTGTTCTTTGCTTAGCTCACAGGTTTTACCTTTTTCCTTTTCTCCTGCCCAGCCCACTGAGATAGGTGGAGTGAGCAAGTGGCTGCATGATACTTAGTTGCTGAGTGGTGTTCAGTCACGACAATATTTTATTTTATAGCATACTAGTGCATTTGAGAATTATATTAAATTTGAAGTTGTGAATCACAAAGAAACTGGATGAACCATTAAAATGGTAAATTTCAGGAATTAGTAAATACTAACAGTAGATGTAACAGAATTCACGGTAAAAGAAGAGAAATATGTACTGCTGCCCTGCACTTTTAATCATAAGCAGAACTCTGAAATGGATCTAGAATTTCCATTCACTATAAAAACTCCTGATATGACTAACTCAGCTGTCAGCATCTACGAATAAATATCTAGGGCAGGACTCAGTTCAACATTAAAACATATTTAGGTGTGTACATTAAAGTGTCTACAGACATATGAGGTCTCAAGGCTTACATTGTAGACAATGGCGATCTAGTAAATGCTGTTGATGGATTTAAGAGAGCAAGCTAATTGGTAATATGGTGTCTGCTTCAGGATGACTTTTCTTTTGAGCCACACTGCTCTCCACACTGTATTGGCTAAGCCTTTACTGTCTGAGAGCTTAGTTAACTAACATGTAACCCACTACCACACAGGTAGTAGTACTCATTACTTTATCTCAGATTGCATCTTGCACCTTGGTATAAGGTTTAGTTACCTAAAGATGGGGTGGTCCCATGGTGTAATGGAGAGCACACGGGACTCCAAACCCCAAGGACCTGAGTTCGAGTCTCAGTGGGGATCGACCCCTGGCAGTTCAATGCCTCCCTGCCATCCAATCCCGTCAGATCTCGGATACTAAGCAGGGTCAGCCCCGGTTAGTACCAGGTCCTGTAGACAGTCCCAAAGACTTCCCTGTCACCGTCCAAGCTCGCTCGGCTGTGGCAGATGGACATTAGGACTTAAACGGTGGGGCCAGTTCTGTGCACGCTGTGCCTCACCTAAAAAATCCACTGCGCAGGCTCAAAGGGCACAGCCATGTGGGGAGAGCCCTTCCCAAATCTTCGTTCACGAAGTCTGGCCATACAACCATACCTAAAGATGGATGCTTCATATCATGTAAGTCCTACTAAATATATATGTTGCTGCTCCTGCTCGGCTGCAAGATGTAAAATGGGACATGTGGGTGCCTGTGTCCTTTGGGAGCAGCAGCTGGAAGCCAGGGAGGCACCCAGTGGCATCTCAAATTACACTAGAAATTTGTGTTTAGACAAACTCTTTGGGTCTTTGACTTAATCACACAATAAATCTCTCTTTGTTATCAATACCCATACATTGTTGGATGAGAATCATATTAAAGGATGACAATCCCACTTCTGAAATAGTATGGCTTCCCTGATGAGAAATCTGAGTCTCGCTGGGTCTATCCTATACGGAAAGAGTTGAGCTGTATATCTCACAATCAATCTTTCAGTATTATAAAATTGAGTTTGTGTATACATATTTATATATTTGTGCGTGTGTGTGTGTCTGTGTGTGTCCGTGTGTGTGTGTGTAAATTCTTTTCCAGTAAATTGTGGCTAACCTTCTGCTGTCTGTATATACAAGACTGAAGAAAATGAGTTACTGTAAATTAGAGCTGTATGAGGCAGCCACATACACAAACCCCAGCATATTAGGGTGTTTTTTTCCTCATATATATCATGGCATATTATTTCCATATTTGAAAAAAGTTTATGGCTTATCAAATATATTTTAGCTCTTCTGCCCCTAAAGACACAGCTAATTATCATTTCTAGAGTGGCTCAATAATGGAAAATCAAAAACTTGCACTGCTAGTATATTTCAGAATTTCATATACAAAATTCATAGTGGACTGGCACAGAGTCAGCTATTGGGCTGCACAAGTAAAGTCTCCAGTTCCATTGCCTACCAGACAGGAACTTTTCTCTCTAGGCTATGTTTTTGCCTTTTCCTAAAGTGGTGAACAAGGATTAACAGATTTGCAAGGATTTTGAGGGCTTTCTGTACAGTAACATAACTTCCAGAGTAATCTTGAATCATGTGTACATTCATAAATACATTNCTTCTGCCCCTAAAGACACAGCTAATTATCATTTCTAGAGTGGCTCAATAATGGAAAATCAAAAACTTGCACTGCTAGTATATTTCAGAATTTCATATACAAAATTACTTAGAAGCTTACAACTGACTTGTTATCAGCTTACAGCTAAGCATACTCTATGATGGCATCTAAACCTGTGATCTAGAAAAATGCACTTCCTGATAATAGAGTTGTGAATCTGTAGAAAATACGGATGAGAAGGAGTGTTTCTTGTCAAGTTTTTCCTTTACCTGTTCTGTTGTCCATGGACCAAATAATTCTGTTTCAGTGTTCTCTACAAAAGGTGCAATATGGAGCCCTTGCAAACATGCCTGCTAACTTTCAATCAGCTGATCCAGGTATCAATTAGTGTGAATACAGCATAGTAAAATGAGATTTGACAAGCTTTTAGTGGGACTCATTTGTTTTTAGGTAACTATCTCATGATGGGTTCTTTGCTACTATACCTGACTATAGCTAGTACATGGACCAATTTAAAAAACTAACTCAAGATACATACACAAGATTCAGTAGCAAATTTGACTAGATCATAGAATCATAGGATAGTTTGGATTGGAAGGGATCTATAAAAGTCATCTAATCCAACAATATACTTTTAATTTTGCCCACTAAATGTGCTCCATTTTGCATGAAGTAATTAAATAATTTTTCACCCACAGAAGAGAGCAACTGTGAATTATTTCTCATTTCTTTAGAGCAACCAGCTGGCAGGCAGAGCATGGATCCCAGCCCCTGCCACACAGGCCGGCTAGGGCAGTGGGAAGACTGCTTTGAGAACAGGATAAACATCCTGATGCTCAACATTTAGCATCTAGCTATTCAGTTTGGCATAAGCTATGGAGCATATAGTTAGGGCCCCTAAAAACTTTCCTTTCTAGGAAAAAGAGAGTAGCACATAACTTGTTTAGATCTAGAGAGTACCTCAGTCATGAGTTCAAAGCTCTAAATTTTGGACTTAGAAGTAGAATCTGTACCCCATAGATACATCCTCCTCTTTTCCTTCTTTCACCCTCTGTCTATACTATTTAAAAAGTAAAATCTCTCATTTAGTCAATCTTCCTCACATTGATAGATATTACCACAGTAGCTAATAACAGTAAGAGTTCCATTTATCTCTGGTAAAACTCTAAGCACAAAGACATAGATTTGGCCCAAAGTGACCCGAAGGATGTCTGCAGTCTGAAATGCTAAAACAATGTTGTAAAAACTAACTAATCTTTGATTAAAGCGGAAGATCTAAAGAGGTACATGTGGGAGCAGCATCAATACAAAATTAGTTCTGTCAATCAGTTCCTTTGCTATGATGCATATAAAATAAATTCATCGTGATGGGACACTTGTTACCCAAATATTTCTGAAACTGACTAAATAGGTCAAGTAAGCAAACAAAGCCACTTGTAAGGAGTAATTTCAAGTTTACCACTTAAAGGAAAAAATGTAAAGAGCAAGGGGCCATGTTCTACATTCAATGATATCCAAATAAAGCCAACGTAATTATACCAACTTTATGTGTGCTATAACTCTATTGCACTAATAGTTATAGTATTAATTTTCTTATTTCAGAAATGATAGCAACGATTTATTGTATACCACTTGAAGCACTGAAGCACTCCCACTCTCTCAAAAGCCCTTTCCAGGTATACTCCTTTCCAGCCGGAAAGACTGAACTACTTCAAGAGAACAGGTGATAGAATGAAGAGCATACATACATACACACACACACACACACACACACACACACACACACAAATGTATATATATACACACACATATATATACATATATATACATATATATACATATATACATATATATATATACATATATATATATATACACACACCTGTCTTGTAGGCAGGACATGATATATTTTGTCCCTCTGAAAAAAGAAACCATATATGCTCCAACAATAATTTTTCCAGCTATTTTCCAAAGTTTTGATAAGAAGGGGACATTGCCTTTCTCACTTACTCTCTTGAAAAGATATGTTTCCAGGGAAAAAAGTCTGAAATTTCTTTTTCCAAGTCACTTTTCTATCAAACAGCTGAGTGCATACAGTTTTATTAGTTTACCTGAGAAGAAAATAGTTTATGAATCAAGACTGTTCAGAAATTTCTCAGTCTTCATTGTAGAGTTATAATCCTCTGATAACAAGGAATAAAAAGCTAACTTAGACAAAATTTTAATTATAACAACACTGCAAACCCGCCACATATTCCACTAATGACAGTAATTGAAACAGTGTTTACTTTGCTCTCACTATAATTGCACTTCTAAATCCCAAGGAGTCACAGTCATTTGGTTTGTGAAGATGTGCTTTAATACCAAGAGAATGTAATGTCAGAAAATGGAATAACAAATTTGAGTTTAGATAGATAAGCTATGCTCAAAGACCTATCCAAACCTAAGTTTAGCCTGGATAGTACCAATAAAACTATGTGGACACTAAAAGAATTATAGGTTTCTCAGTGATCCTATTGTAATGCAACTGACTCCACCAGCAGCTTGTTCTAAGGACATGTTATGTACTATAGTATGACAGCAGAGCATATCCTTTGCAATTTTGCCATAAAGTTAGTAATATGTTTCACACAATTTTGTGCTCCTAAAACCCTCAGGTTCCAACACCACTATAAATGTCAAGACATTTGTAGATAAATACATTTGCCAATGTGAATTTAAGGGCTTTTCTATTAAGATGATAATAAAAAATATATGTAGACAACAATTACAATCAAAAAAAGTGCATGTCCTATTTGCAGAGGCTTTGAGGAGGTAGTATAAAGTACACAAATACAAAAATTCAAAACTCTGTGGGGTTTTGGCTCCCCCAGTCTATTACACTTTTGGTGCTTTGGGTCCCTATTGGTGCTTCGGTCTGTAATTCAACAAGACATGGTGGAAACAGCTTCATACCCAAAAGTTCATTGGAACTTTCCTAAATACTGAAGTATACCTTAAAGATTGGCTTTTGAAAAACGAAATGGCTAGTTATGAAATGGTAACTACCAAAAACTGATGACCATAATACTCAGTGGAAAGCTGGTTTTCAAGACCTCTTAATCATGATTACTACAGGACTAGAGACCTAGTCCTGCTCTCCTCTGGAGTGTCAAAATTTTGTTGACAGGTAATGGGAATCTAATCAGGCCCTAAAGATGCTACTTAGGAGATTGACTGTGTCCTAAAAAGAATTTTATTGAAGAGCCAGTAGAGCAAAGGGATTTTCAGAGACTTCAGAAAATGTTGCCTTTCATCGCGGAACGTTTTGTACTGGTTTTTGAAGGGGATCAGATCTCTAGTAAATAAAACAGATAATTCTGAAAACCAAACGAGTGACAAATTCATGCATGGATGGAACTTAAAGGGAGGGTACTAGAGTTCTTTCCTCAGTAACTTGGAGACTGTCTCCTGGATGGTTCTCATCATGCTCATTCCCTTTTTCTTTTCAATTCTGCTAGAAGACAAACTCTCAAACAAACCTCATTCTGTTTAGATTTTCTAGATAGTAATTTTCATCTCTCTTTTTTTGTTGTTTTGTTTTAACAAAGTATTATATTACAGGTATTCTGACTTTTGAAGAAGCTAAAATACCATTGAACATATGTAATGCAGTACATTTAAGTCAGTGTTTCTTAAAATCAATTGAAGTTTCTGCTTTTTCCTCTCTAGAAAAGCTTTCAAATGTTCAGCATTTCCAGCTTTTTTGATTCTGTAAAAAGCAAATAATTTACTTTACCCCATGGAAGAGACTTGCTCTGGAGCAGCTGGTGAAAAGCCTGGAAAGGACTTACATTGGAGAAGTTCATGGAGGACTGTCTCCCACTGGGGAGAGCACACTGGAGCAGTGGTAGAGTGTGAGGAGTCCTTCCCCTGAGGAGGAGCAGCAGAGGCAATGTGTGATCTCCTCAGCCACTGGGGCGGGGGAGGAGGTAGAGAAAATCAGGAGTAAAGTGGAGTCCAGAAGAAGGGAGGGTGGGGGAAAGATGATTTTAGGATTTTAGATTTTTTGTGTTTTAAATTACATTACTTTATTTTCTCCAAGTTGTATCTGTTTTGCCCATGATGTTAACTGTTGACTGATCTTTCCCTCTCCTTATCTCAACCAATGAGCCTTTCATTATATTTTCTTCCCTCTGTCCAGCTGAGATGGGAAATGATAGAGAAGCTTTGGTGGGCAGCTGGCATCCAGCCAGAGTGAACCCAGCACATAGGTACTTGATCAACTGATAATAGGTCTTCATTAGTAGTGGTTCAAAATTTGCAGAAATTTGATTCTTTATGCTCAATGACAATACTTCCTGAATACAAGTTTCAGATGACAGTATTTTTCATTCCTAATTAATTGTCGTTTAATTAAATCCATAATGGAATGGAATATGAGCTAGGTCACCAAATCGAAGTACAAAGGGCCTAGGAAACAAGAAAGTATGAAAATGGAAGACTGATTTTTTTTTTTATTTTGAGCATACTGCTTGCAGTATCTCCCAGAAGTAATAGAAAATGATACTCAAAATAGGAAGTGCAAATAGTATAGATCAGTGCAAATTTTGTGGTTTCATTACATTGCCCTATACTTCAGAAACTGTTCTAGTGAAATGAATGGAACTATTTGCTTAATCAAATAGGTGTGGCTTAGATCATAATACACACTCTTATGGCAGTTTCAGCTCTCAAGCAGCTTTGAAAAGAAAGAAGCTAGGGAAAAAATATAACTTATCCATATTCTCTATATATCAAATACACTGTTATCCAAAAAGCCATCACAAAGTACTTTGAAACGGCTGTTCCTCTACAAAACAACAGTCCAAGGGTTTATAAAAAATATGAAGTATTGATTTAATTCACTTTCCCCTGACCTTGAGAGAAGTGTTTGAATCCTTGTTTAATAGGGTCATAATTGTGCACCCTTGTGCAACATTAAAAAAATAGATTACAAAAATATAGTCATGTTATAGACAAGGAGATTGTAACAAATCTCAGAAAGTTCTGGGGTTTAGTTAAAAATGTTGAGTTTTGCAAAGTTTCCATTTCCACACTCCCATCTGATATGTAACACATAACTGACTATTCTCTCTCTGCAGCTACATGTAGAAAGAATATCAGGCTACAGGAGGAATATCAATAACTGTTATTTAACCTCATAATTCATCTTTCAAAATAATCTTCAGAGCTGAAGTTGGCCATATAGGTGCAACACAGATTGAAGGGTGCAAATTAAGAAAGTATATAAGAAAGTAAGCAGCTACTCTATCACTGCTTCAAGCCCATTATCTCTGCCATATCAGGGAGAAATATTGTGTTTTCCAAAACCTTTTTTGAGCAGCTTGGTCAGTTGTGTAAGATGTGCTCACCACCACTGTGATGCTCCAGACTGTACCATGCTTAACAGACATATCTCAGATGGGAGAGCACAGAGAGTATAGGAAAAATATAGATTAAAAAATGCCTGTTATGATGGCCACTTAAATCTGCTGTTGGTCAGAACAATGTTGAGAGATTGTGAGACTAAATATAGAAGCTGTTCTCACTCCTTCCCTAGCAACTTGCCCTGCTCATGCCTCTTCAGTAAAGGACTTGTGAAATCAAGCAATAACAGGGAGAGTTCTATAGGAACATAAATGACTAATGAAGTAAAGTGTTTTTTCAGTTGAGCATTTGGAATGCGAAATTGATACACTGATACAGAGAAAAAGGAGGAAAAGCTTTTGTTCTTTCAGTAGTGAGAAGTTGTTTACTATAGAGATTTGTTTGCTTAACCTGCTAAGTGACTCATTGCAGCAGAGTTGAGCCCTTCACCTTAAATCATCTGCAGTGTAATAGAGTGTAAGAATTAATAGCTGGGTGCTGTGATCCAAAGTGATACTTTTCTCTATAGTGCCTATATATAGGAAAGTTTTTTATGAGAATAGATTTTCAAATAGCTGAAATTTTCACTTCACAAAGTCTCTATATAAATTTACTGAGTATCCTAAACAAAATAGATAAAAAATGTTCAAATTTTGTTTGAATAACAGCTCTTTGGAAAAAAAAAAAAGAAAAAAGAATGTAGAGGAATGTAAGGTAAAAGCAACACTTAATCCATATGTTCTAAAGAACTGATCAAGAAATTTCCTTTTTTAAAGACTATGTCTATTTACAAAAAACAACAAATGAGCCAAATGGAAAGCTTAATGTTAAGGTTAATTTTTAATTTCTCTGTTGTTTCCAGGAATTATGCACTTCATACAGAAAGTATTACTCCAGAAACAAATATACACATATCCTAATTCAGCAGATGGGATATCACTTTGTGTGGGTGTAACCAAAACTGTGTATTCTACACCCTCTATGTCATTTCTTCTGACATGTTAANTAAGTCATGTCTTCTGACCTGTTAATGATAGATTGTTGCAGCAGCTGCCCAGGGCACACCTGACACCTCAGGCTACGAGCGGGGTATTAAAGGACCCTGTGAGATAGGAGTGTTCCTGTCTTCACAGCAATGACTCAACTGTGATAACTCCCCTCTGGGGAGTCACTAGCACTTTCACACCCAGCCTGAGGGGCCATGTCTGCTAATGGGCTATCAAGGATTCGAAAAATATTCCATGACTCACAAAGTTCACCCACTATGAAACTTCTAGCCCTGGAGGAAGTGCTGGGTATTTCCATCTGAACCTAACCATATATAATCTTGGGGTCTGGGGACTTCTAGTACCACTTGTTGGATCCAGAGTATGACTAGAACCTCAACAGGAGTGTGACTGCCACTCTTGACCAGGCTGTGACCATCATCCTCACCAGCAGGTTTTCTCCTTTCCTTTTACTTTGAGGGGACCACATGGTGCTCAGCACAGGAGCTAATGAACACCATTCTGTTTGTGCCCCAGGGAGCTGAGTCATACATCTAGGTTTTGTGGGTTAAAACCAACTCTTTCTCTGTATCATTGTATTTATTGTAATATTTTTATTTAATTGTAACTCTGACTTGTAATCTCTTTTTGAGTTGGGTTCATTTCTGCTGCCAGTTTACCTTTAAATCATCACAACATATTACAGGGAAAAAACAAATTTCATGTAATTTCATGGAAAGTGAGTAGAGTTATTGATGGTTTATAGGCACATTTCTAGCGATAATATACCTAAGTTATCAAAAAACAGTGTGTTTATCATGAAAATCTGACACAGATCTTGCAGGAATATCGCAATCAGGAACTGAACTGCCATGGTGAAAAATCTAAAATTTGTTTCCTTAGATATCTGAGACATCTTAAATTTCCATACCTGCTCAACAGGAACTAACCATTGTTTTCATTATCTGTGATTTCTAAAATAGGTCAATAATTTATAATGTTTATCTCATTACCTGATTTTATCTAACTGAGATAGGCTTTTCTGCTGGAGGACATGGATTTGCTGAACAGCCCTTGGAAAACTGGACAGATATGCTATGAGAACAGACGTAGTTAATAAACAAACAAAAAGGAAGATTCTAGTGGTGTATCAATTAACTATTTAGAGACTAACCAAACTTACGGAGATGTACCTGTACAGTTGTAATTTAGAGTTCCTGGCTCACACCAAAATTGAACAACTTCTTTTCCTATCCAAGACGGGCTGGCAGTGTTATTTCACCTTATTATTGCAGAATTATGTACATTACTGATAACCTGGAGCTACACTGCTCTTAAGATACTACAAAACTGGCAGCTATTACAGTTCAGGACTGTCTTGTCTACTGTGCTGGGCCTCCATGTCAAAGTTCTGGCAGTGGTGAGGCTGGAGAGACCATGCTGGAGCAGGGGAAAAGCATGAAGAGGAAGAATGGTGGAGAGGAGCTATTTTGAACTGACCACAACCCCCAATCCCAATCCTCCTGTGGTGCTTGTTGGAGGAAGGAGGTAGAGTAGCTAGAAATGACAGTGAATTTGGAGCTGGGAAGAGGGGAATGGGGACAAGGTGTTGAGATTTTTGTCTGTTCAGATTTTCATAATTTTCTAATCATTGGTTTATATCTGAACCTGCAATAAATGAAATTAATTTTCCCCAAGTCAGGTATGCTTTGCTCATGACAGTAATTGGTAAGTAATCTCTCTGGCCTTAGGCTGACGCAGGAACTTTTCCTACTTGTTTTCTCCTTCAGTCCTCTTTGAGGAAGGGAAGTGAGCAAGCAGCTGGGTGGGCATCTGATAGTCACAGTTAACCCACCAAAACTGCATAGATGTAAGAAGCTGTGGACAGTTGATGCAGGTGCCTAGTCAGCTGGGTGATGCTATGGCAATCACAGGAACTTTCTGGAATTACACTGTGATGACAGAGACACATCACAGACCCACAGGATGCTTGATGAATAGTAGTGCTCCAAGGAAAATGCTCTGATTTTCTGTGATGTGTGATTTCACTTAGATGGAAGCTCCCCTATACCACTCCTGACTCCTATCTCTTAGCATTGAGATCCTACAACCTCCCTACGTAGTCATCAAGATACTTCATAAATTCATGCTTATACTAAAAATATTTTTTTCTCAAAATAAGTGTATTATTTCCTTTTCTACCGTTAGAAGACACAAAGTTTACTTCATCATCCTCTTGTTTCCTTCACATTTAATTTTCCAGTCCAGATATCATGGTGCTGCCTCAGTTTCTTCTTTTCCTTGATGCTTTTATTTCACATCCCTAATAACTGATATTCCTGTCCTCTAAATTCTCTCGTATTAGTCCTTTTTTTTTTTTTCAAGTCCACTGCCCAGTCCTAGAGGCATTATGCCAGATGTCTCCCATGCCAAACAAAGCATCATAATTACCTTCTATGTCTTACATGCATTATTCCGCTTAATGAAGCAGAGGTTGTAGGGAAAGGTGATATGCTTTATTAGCCCCATGAATGTAATTTGGATTAGCACAGCTGCAATAGTACCATTATGCACTTTTATAACGCACTGCAGCATTTTCCTTTATAAAGGAATTATTCCTGATTTATTTATGCACAGCATAAATAATACTGCTAATTTACAGTAAGTTTGCAGTCCATTGAAACACACAGTTCTTTTCTGCCATAATACCATCTGCCTAGTTAGTCCTCACTTTTTATTTTACCATTGTATTGTGCATTTTTCCCTTTCATTGCTTTTTATGTCTTTGGTTTTTGTATGTCTTTTTAGTCTTTCCCCTTCACCCCTAGCTGCATTACTCTTTCATACTAATCCTTGCTTTCTCTTTATTTACAGATCATTAAGAGGTCCTAATGTACCATTTAGTTTCTCATTATCCTTCTTCCATGGCAACATACTTTTGTAAATTTTCAAGTTTCTAAAACTTTTTATTTCATTAATCTGCAGCATTTCCTGATGTATTTCTTCTGGATCACTTCCAGGCAAGATATCTTCAGATTATAATTTAATCTGTACTGCCTTTCATGTCAGGCAGTTATTCTACTTCCTGAAGCATAGTGATCTTATATATAGCGTAAGACCTCATTGGACAAACTTTTATTATTCATATTGTCAAATTTTAGGAAACCATCGTCCTTTGTTTCATCCTTTGTTGCAAAGAATGAAATGGACGTCACACAACGATAAATATGATCAGGTAAATGCTGTTTATTCATCTTGCTCAAATGCCTATTATAACCCAAAGCATCGTTCACGCACCCTGTTTCTTATGCAGATTGGCTAAATGAGTATATTCGCACGACAAGGTAACACTTCTCATTGATTAAACCAAAAGTCCATGAGTACAATGTTTTTGTTAAAGCCCCAAAAGTTCCTGCTTCAGCAATCGGGAGTTGTTTATTTCAATGCTGTTTTTTCCCATCGCCAGCCACAGGTGTCCTGCTTCAGCTTATCTCTCCCCCAGCTTCACAGAATCCAAACAGGCTGGATTGCTCACATGTCTATTCTCTGTAAGAAATTCTCCCACAGTCCTTGAGTTGCCTTCTATAGCCAATACAGGGAGTTTAGCTGATGCTATGCCTTCTGATTCATCTCTATGGAGCACTATAGTGGCCTAAAATATGTTCATTTCCGTTCCTTCTGGGACATAGTATTTTCCTAACAAATATTTGTAAGTACTAGATCCTGTAGTTTGGAGCCTACAGTAGAAAACAAATTAAAAAAAACTCTCAGCGACAACAAAAGCCACCTTTGTAAACATTTTAGAATATCAATTCCTGCACAGTTTTGTATGAAGAGCATTTTGCTACTGGCAGGTTTGAGGTTTTAGGGGGAAGAAAGAATGAAAAGCGAGCTTTAAATGAAAATTCAGATGGAACCTTTACTATGCAACCATCATGCCATCTTACATAAAAGTAGACTTTTTACTGTTTATATTGTTTCCTAATTATGCTACCCCATTATATTCCTTCTATTTTACAATTCTATTGCCATTTATTCTAATATTAATGATGGGGGAAGAGACATATTTTTACAGTTGTCTGAATATTGGTGAAATCCACTGTGACTTTACTTTGGCTCCAAGATGACAGAGATAATTTGTAGTAGTTTTCAAACTATCAATGAAATTTCACAGAACTATATTCAGAGATTCCTACTCTAAACAGTCAAAGGCTCCTTTGGCTTTAGTTATTCAAGTGCCAAAAGAAGGTATTTGCCTTTCTCATTGAATCTAGTATTTACCAAACAGGATTTTTGTGATCTCTTGTATTCACTTTCACTCCTCTAGTCTCTGTTGGAATGTCTTTCAATATTTGTATATCAGTGCTGAGTTAAAAACTCAGTAGGTTTGACAAGCTTTCCAAGAACAGATAAGACATTGCAAACTTCATCAAAATTACAACAGCTGTTTATCTTTTGCCAACTTAGAAAGAGACTCCTTTGTGTCCTAGAGATATAGATAGTCACAATCAATTCATTGATTATTTGGATGTTAGCTTCCCTCAGTAAAACATGTGTTTCTATTTTCAATCTTAGCAAGAAAAAACAAGCAAACAAACAAACAAACAAACCCTAAAACTCCACACAGTTATATTGCTTCAACATGAGGCACATTATTTTCAGGTAAAAGAACACTAATTCTGACAGTTGTCTGCAGATGTCTTACCAAACCTTAAGTCTGTTCAAAGCTTTTTATATTTCTTGGGTGCAGATACTGTTTTTCCTTGCAGATACATAAAGCATCTAGATCTGCAACTTTAGGATCTAGTGGTTTTGCTCTGGAAGCACACTGTAAACTTTTGGAGTCAGCTATAAATGTACTTGGAGAAAATAATTAAATATATTTTCAAATTCTTTTGAATTACTCATAATCTGGACGTATATTATTTTTTCCTGTTGGAATAATTTAGTTTTAATCATATAGCAACCAATCTATTTTGATCATTTCTCTTTTTTAATACATATATCTGTAGGATAATTAGTGTTGTGCATTTCCAATTTGCAATTTTTTTAGAATGTTCAATCTGTTATGGATTATTCCTAGTCTAGGAACAGTTTGTCCTACTTAAAACTTCTGTTAGAGTCTCTCATTTTTAATTTGAGATTTTTCATTAATAAAATTATGTTTATAGCGGTGCTTTCACAGAAGTACCTCTTACTACATTTGCTATATTGACATTAACTTTATATTAGGTAACACAAAGTTCAAGTAATATATTTATGATCATTTATTTAAAAGTACCACTAAATAATGTATTTACATATTATTTAATATAAATATAGAGCATAATTTTTAAGAAAATGAAAGTGCACCCTGCCATCTTGTTGAGCCGCGACTTTTCTGCTGTTCCATTCAAAATATCAGCTTCATGGATATATTAAGTTTAAGGGGATTTATATGAGCTTATTTCATTTAAACGTGTGTATTTTGGAGAAATACACTTTTTAAAGTTTTTTAATCTCTATCTATCTCAACAGATGAAAGATTACTGGATGCTTCACTTGCATGATTTTAAAGGCAAATATTTAATTTGTTAATAAAACTCCCTATTTTCTATAGTCTTAGTTTTCTTTTTTTTTTTTAATTTCCCTTCTAATATATGAATTGTGATTCAATCCAGTTTTCATTTTTAATTGTTAACCTAAACCAAAAAACATTCACAGAATCACAGACTATGTTGAGTTGGAAGGGACAAACAAGGATCATCAATTCCAGCCCTAGCCCTGCAGAGGACCATTGCCAAGATCACACGATGAGCAAAAGAGTATCATCCAAATGCTTCTTGAACTCTGTCAGACTTGGTGCTGTGACCGCTTCCTTGAGGAGTCTGTTCTAGTGCCCAGTCACCCTCTGGGTGAAGGAGCTTTTNCATGGACCAGGACCCCCAGGTCCCTTTCCATGGCACTACTTTCCATCATCTCATTCCCCAGTCTGTACAAATATCCAGGGTTGTCCCATCCCAGGTGTAGGACCCAGAACTTTCCCTTGTTGAACTTCATAGTTCTCTTGTTAAACTTCATAGCTGGAGATTGCCCAGTCCTCTAATTTGTCAAGGTGTATCTTCAGGGCTTCCCTGCCTCTAAGGGAGTCAACAGCTCCTCCCAGTTTTATGTCATCTGCAGACTTGCTCAGTATCTCTTCCAGTCCTGCATCCAAGTCATTTATGAAGATGTTGGAGAGCACAAGGCCCAAAATGGAGCCCTGTGGAACTCACTAGTGACAGGTCTCCAGTCTGATGTTACCCCATTCACTATTACCCTCTGTGCTCAGCCTGTGAACCAATTGCTCACCCACCACATGATGTGTTTATCCTGCTGTGTGCTGGACATTTTGTCCAGAAGGATCCTGTGAGAGGCAGTGTTGAGAGCTTTCCTGCAATCCAGAACGATTACATCAACTGGCTGCCCTTGATCAACTAGGTGAGTTACCTTGCCGTAAAAGGAAATCAGGCTTGATAAACAGGACTTTTCTCTCATGAAGCTGTGCTAGCTGTGACCAGTGACTGTCTTGACTTTGAGGTGGTTTTCAGTATCTCCCAGAATAATCTTCTCCTTAACTTTTCCAGGCATTGAAGTGGGACTGACAGGCCTGTCATTTCCAGGGTCCTCCTTGCCCTTCTTGAAAATCGGATCAACATTTGCCAGCTTCCAGTCAGCTGAGACCTCTCCAGATTCCCAAGACCACTCAAAAATCATCCACAGGCATTTTGCAATTACATCAGCCAGCTCTTTGAGGAGTGAGGAGTCTGGGATGAATCCCATCAGGCCCCATAGATTTGTAAGGATCCAGCTGGAGTAGCAAATCCTACACAATTTCAGGGTCAACTGGGAGTTGATTATTCTTGCAGTCATGGTCCTCCACTTCAGGGCACTGAGACCCCCTTGATCCATCATCTGTGTTGAAGACAGAGGGAAAGAATGTGTTAAACACCTCTGCCTTGTCTCTGTCCCTGTTTATGAAGTGACCATCCTCATCCTGTATTGGACCAATGATATTTCTATACTGCCTATTGCCATTACCATATTTGAAAAAACTCTTTTTATTTCCCCCCACATTTCTGGCAGCTTCAACTCCAGCTGAGCTTTGACTATGTGAATTTTCTCCCTACAGCAGCAACTAGCATCTCTGACTTCTTCCCATGTCACTTAACCTTGCTTCCCCTGGGCATACAATTGAAATCCTCAGTCCTCATCTTGCCACACAAAAATGAGGATGTGTAACATGGCAGTTGGGTTTTTTTGCAATTGCAACACATTTACCTTAGAAAACTCTATTTTCCTCTTCCTTTCTTTTTGTTCTTTTTAAAGTTTCAGTACACAGAAAGCTTGCTTGATCAAGATATCCACTATCTAGGCCCTTTTCAAATTTCCTTTTTAGGAAACTTCTTATATTACAAAATTATCCTCATTATTATGTTATCTCAACATACCTCAGTGTCTTGTCCCTTTAATAATGAGTCAAGTCCATCTTTTTTGATTACCTGCTTTTATATTAGCAGATATTTTACTGAGGCCAGCAAAGGCATCACTATTCACTAGATTTAGATCAAACACTCATTCATGTTTTAAAAATTAATTCCATAAAATAGTACCTTATGCAGGTAGCGCTTCAAACCACTTTCCCTCTATTTGGTATCTTGTTCTGCTCTGAAGAATGTTCTGTACTTCTCTTATTTTATTTACTTTTTTGTTTATTTGGTTCCATCTTCTGAAGACATCTTTAGGATCTGGAATATTTATCTCTGCCCACCACTTTGCTGCTGTTGGCTATTTTGTCCAAAATATAGGAAAGAGCAAGTTGGGAGCTCTTAGTGATACAAACATATCTATTCTCTGCTGAAAATTCTGAATCATGTCACTCTCTAAAAGACTGTAAATTAATGAATTACCTTGATAAAGGGCTAGGTTACAGCTATTGTAGTCTGAATTTTATCTGACCAGAAACTGAAATTTGATTCAAGGAATAACAAGGTAATCCTTAATTTCACTTTACTCCAGATTAGATAATAATGGGAGCTGGGCATTTATCTGGCAGAGGTTGTTTTTCTACCTATTCTACTCTCTGAGCTGTCTGGGGCACCCACAGCAGAGTGAAAACTAAGGCTAACTTTTCTCATTTCATTCTCTGCAGAAGAGGAGCCCCATCATCACAGGAGCTGTAACTCACTGCAAAGGTAACAGCAGGGGCTATGCTGACAGCACCAAGACACTTCAGCATCTCTTGCATGCATGATCCACTCAAGGAGTGCTTCTTACACAATCTTTCTGGTAATACATACAATCCTTCTGCAATAAGAAGTAAGCACAGCTCAGTAATATAGTTGTAAATTCAGAATGATGCTAGTAAAAGGAGGATAATAATTCCATTTCCATGGTATTTATATTATTAGCATGATCTGTTTGTATTTAAAACAAAATTGTATTAACCTCAGTAAACACAGGATTATGTTGACAACAGCAGCTGTAAATTTGCATTGGCAAAATACAAGAAAATCTTTATCTAGAAAATTTGCCATAAAGCTAAATAGATTTTATATAAACAAAATATCTATGTTTTGACACAAAAATTCTGTCATTAATACATTTTGAAGTGAAAAAAATGCAAAAGTGTGACTTTTTCATAACATATTTGAAATCCATAAAATTTGGGCCACATGAGAAATAGGACATAAATAAACAGTCATGTCAAGGAACAGAGATTTATATACATAATCACAATGAGAAAGAACACAATTAGAGTTAAAATTCTAACTCTGACCCACTAAACTTTGACCAATCCATGTAAAAGATTTATTTATGCTAATTGTTTTTTAAAAATATATTTATAAAATATGCTACAAATATGCAATCATACTTTTCTGTCTTCTTACTTTAGTGATCCCATATTGCCTAAGCAAAGAGATCTATCCTTGCCTTTTTCAGAGATCTTTTAAGTGCTCTTCTCTTTTACCTTAGCTAGTTACAGAAAACAAATTCTGTCCTCCTATACAATTGCCACAAAATCATGTTTTTATATTTCATGAAAAGAACAAAACAAAAAGCCACAAATCCCACAACGAACATGTAAGACAAATCAGACATAAAACATCACAACTGGGTTTTCTTCCACTGAATAACTCAGATAGCAATGCCTGCATTTTATATAAATATCATCTGCAGTGAAAGCAGACCACCTAGCATGTGCACTTGGGCTTCAGTAGACTCAAATAGATACTTTATTTTTGCACAAGTAATTTTCAGCCACAGGATAACTCCATGTTTTCTGTTTCTCCGTTGGGGCATCAGTCCTCTCCCTCTTGCTTAGTTGTTAGATTACTTAGCTGACAATACAAATCTCTAGATTGAGAGGATTTCTCATTACACAGCAAACTTTAAGTAATAGTTGCAGGACAGGATGTAAGAACTCTCACTGAACTACAGTCCCAGGTTCAACATTGCTGTGACTTTCTCAGTCCTAAAATACTTTCTGGAGTATAAAACTATGCAGCCACAGAAAATGATCTTCAAATATTCAGAATGACATTGTCCTTTCTGTGTAAACTGGTATAACCTAATCGGTAGTCTACAAATCTTTCTCTTATGTTTGTTCTCTGATCAAATGTATTTGTATTTCCTGCTGCATAGTGACATAGCTTCATATTCAGTTGGAGTAAATGGAGTTTATTCCACATTATATGTATAAGAAAGACAGTGGTTAGGAGAGGGTGCTTTGGACATGAAATACATTAGTTTTGTTGCTTTTCAGTAAGAGAAATGTTTGACTTCTGAGTAAAGGTTTTTACAAGCAGATCATAATATAAAAATACATATTCATGCAGCAACTTTGTTATTGACAAAAGATTATAGTACCACTGTAGTAGTAAACCTAAGTTTGTCAATGTATGTAAGACAGATGGTTTATTGGATTTGTGGAGTTAAAAATAAATACTTTGCCCATTGATAACTGTGCTATGTGATGAATATCTGCAGCACCTATAATGAGGGTGAATTAAAGATTCTTCAATTTACATATATTTGGATCTTGCAGGAGGAAGACAAATAGTATCAAGTGTAAACTAAGCAGCAGTGATATTTTTGCTGGAATGAGAGAGCACATAGGCACTGGAAACATGCTTCAAGTAGCACAGTATGGGTTCTGGAGCTCTTCATTAGTTGAACTGCAGAAAATAAATCAACTGCAATACAGTTACAAAACTCTAGAATATGAACTCACACAATGAGTCTTTTGCCACACACAGCTGACCTGGGAGTACTGTGATTTCTCTGATAGAAAAGAGGCAACTATAGAGCTGTGGCTCCTAAGTGCACCAGAGATGCATCTAGAATGCCTTTTGGACCATCTCAGTCACCTGTCCCATTCCCCCTATTTTCCCCCGGCCACTGAAGTTAAACTCTCAATCATTCCTATATAGGCTCATACTCTCTGGTATGAGTAACAGGAATGGTAAAATGAATGCCAAAAGAAAAGAGGAAAATACAAGAGGAATTCAAAAATGAAATAGTCAAGACCTAGTAAACACAAGCATAATTAGAGTGTTATACAGAATACAGTTTTCAGAACAGGATCACTTAATTGTTGCACAGGTACTTCTGTACATTCAAAGAAATACAACCATGTGCTAACAAACTCTGCATAATACTATTTATATCCTGACAATGTGAAAAAATATCAGTATTTTCTGTAGAACACTTGGCATATCAAGAATATATTAATTGCACTTTTCAAAAAATAGAAGCATTTGCATATCTGTGGAAAGGTGTCAGTTTAAGACATATCAAGTCAAGCTGTGTGAGTCATAGCATGTCAGAATACAAAGCACAATGTAACTTTAAGTAAATGCTGCAACCTGACATTCTATGTCAGAAGCAGATACATCATTACCAAAGCAATCCAATCTATGACAACTTCATTATCTAAAATTTTCAATGCTAAAAAGCTATGCTAGCTATGGATTGCGAAGGTTTCTTCTAGTCTGAAAGCCTCTGTTTCTTTAGTGCAATACTGTAAGTGATTTACATGTCATGCTCATTGCTACCCTTGTATGGACAGAATTTTCTTTTCACAAAGAAACTGGCTACAACAAAACAGTAAGATGTAACATTGAGGTATCATAATATTTGTCATGCATGAAAAATCTTCAGAATCAACAATGCAATGATGGGAAAGAAAAAAACACTGAACATAGTCAAATATAGACTTGTGTTAATAAACCAAGAAAATATTCACCCAGCCTTAGGGCATTTAACTTTGGCTATTTTAGGTTACCTACAGCCTGTTTAAAGAGTTTCTAAAGCATCCAAAATTAATTTAGAAATATAAAATCTTAGTAACTTACCGTCTTTCTTAGGCCTCGTTGCGTTTATAGGAAAAAAGATCACTAATTCAGTCACCTAGATAGATGTTTAAGCATTTAATACCTCTTGTGACTTTTTTTTCCTGAAAGAAGGTATTTGTCTTTCTAATAGCAAAGTCATTGGACTTTACTAAGGTGAAATACTGTAGCATATAGGAGCAATCTTATTCAAACACATCACATTTGGCATGCTTCCAACAAAAATGCTTTTCTGTATGACTTTAAAGACCAAATTTTGTGACAGTGGGTGCAGACTACATTACAAATTTTAGATTTTGCATTTCTTGTAGTAAAAATCTATACATTTAAAAAAAAACCCCAAAAAACAAANCCACCAAACCAAAAACAGCAAAAAAACCCAAACAAAAACAAAAAAAAAACCCAACTGTGCCTGCTAAGATCATGGAACAGATTCTCCTAGAAGCTAATCTAAGGCATCTGGAAGACAGGGGGATGGTTCAAGACAGCCAGCACAGCTTCAGCATGGGCAAGTCCTGCCTGACCATCCTGGTGGTCTTCTGTGATGGAGTGACTTTGTCAGAGGACAAGGGAAGGGCCACAGATGTAATATATCTGGACTTTTGCAATGCGTTTGACGTGGGCCGCCAAAACATTCTTCTCTCTAAATTGGCAAGGGATGGATTTGATGTGTGGACTGTTAGATGGATGAGGAATTGGTTAGATGGTCACATCCTGAGGACAGTGATCAACTCCTCAGAGGCCCAGTGGACATCGGTGACAAGAAGTATCCCTCAGGGAATCTGTATTGGGACAAGTGTTATTTAATATCTTCATTAATTACATAGACAAAGAGATCAAGCGCACCCTCATAGGGTTTACAGATGACACCAGTTGACACACCTGAAAAATGGGCTTCCATCCAGAGGGATCTGGATGAACTTGAGAATTGAGCCCATGGGAACCTCATGAGGTTTAGCAAGACCAAGTAAGTACAAGGTGCTACACCTTGGCTGGGGAAAATGCAAATCAACACAGCCTGAGGGAGGAACAGATCTAAAGGATGCCTGAGGAGAAAGTTTGGGGGGCTTGGGGATGAGAGGCTGGACCTGAGCCAGCAATGTGTGCTTGAAGCCCAGAAAGCTAGTTGTATACTGGGCTGCATCAAAAGAAGTGTGGCCAGCATGTTAATACATGTAATTCTGCCCCTCTGCTCTTCTCTGGTGAAATCTCACCTGAAAATCTGCATCCAGCTCTGGGGTCCCAGCACAGGAAGGACATGGACCTGTTGGAGTAAATCTAGAGGAGGGACGCCAAAATGATTAGAGCAATGGAACACCTCTCCTATGAGGAATGGCTGAGAGAATGAGCATTGTTCAGCCTGGAAAAAGGAAGCCTTGGGGTGACCCAACTGATGGAGAAAGTCTATTTACATGTACTGACAGGACAAGGAAATATGCCTTTAAACTGAAAGAGAGTAGGTTTAGACCAGAGGTTAGCAAGAAAATGTTTACTGTGAGGGTGGTGAGGGACCGCAACATACTGCCCAGAGAAATGCTCCATCCCTGGAATAATTCAAGGCCCTGTTGAATGAGGCTTTGAGCAACCTAGTCTAGTAAAAGGTCTATCTGCCCTTTGGAAGGGGATTGGAAGTAGGTGATCTTTAACATCCCTTCCAACCCAAACCATTCTATGATAATCCTATAACAATCTGATCATGGTTTTTATCTGCTTACTTTGGACAATTCATACAAAACCATCCATTTCAGAAAGAAAACTGGGAAACCTTCCCAAAGTCCCTTTTATAATTTTGTTTTGTGAAAGTGCTGGTGATCTGAAGACCTATATGAATCCAACAATACAAATCAGTCTAAAGGACAGTCCACACAGTTAAGTATACATCTTGGGAAATGTCCAGTCTATGAGCACAAAAAGTTTACAGTTGCAGCATGGACAAACTCCTTGAAAGTTAAACTGTTTAAGTCTAGTGCTTCCCAAGTTAATATTAGGTAGAGAATGCAGCTATCAAGGTACTGCTCGGGACATCTGTAGTGACTAGCTTAACAATGCTGGAGTTCCTGGGAAAAGGGAAAGAATCATAATGGTCTAAGAGCGATACTTAGAGTTGACAATGATAATTGATTTCTCTTGTTCATTATTTAGGCTATTATCAGGTTCTTGATCCCCTTACTGTGGCTACCAATTCGCATGTCTCATATCCCACAGCAGACTGCACTGTTGTATTCCTGTTTCTTTTTAGCAGTTTAAAAATTAACTGAATCTTTTATCTGGGTACACTTGGTACATGTGCCTATATCTTGTACAAACTGGTTGTCCTGTTGAGTGATGCTTACTCCCACTGACGTCTGCTGTGATAAGATGGAATGAGTCACACTAGGTGTTTGTAAAGGTTAACAAGTAATATATTCAGAGCTGCAGATAAAATCACGATGCCCTTCTACGTGGCAGATGCTGCAGAGCAAATTGCTGAGAAATGCCTGAAAGTAGGTAAATAAATAGGTAGAATCAGCAGCTTTAAAATAATTTAAAGATGCACATTCAGAAAACTGAGCATTATCTCTGCACAAAATAGTGACACTGAATGACCACAGAATATTACTTCATTGTTAAGAATCTGGATACACTATAGATAAAAACATTTTTTAGCATCTTGTCACTGTGCATTGCCAGTGTTAAACACAGTTCACATCCTGATTTTGCATCTTTTACACCGTGCCAGGTCTACAGCCTCCCTAGAGGATTTGCTAGCCAAGACAAAATGGCATAATGGTTCTGCTGTAGTTCCCTGCCCCTCTGTTAGCAGAGTTAAAAAGACAGTCAAAATACACTGAGGGGTGTATCTTTCTTTTTTCCTTCTACTTCTCTTTCTTTCTACATCAAAGGAGCCAAGAAAATATTGATAATCCCACAAAGGATTTGGTAACTCAGTATGTGGTATCTGTCCTCTGAAATGCTACTGTAAAAAGGTTTTAGCATAATTTGGATATGTTTAGCTAGGCCAGTTTTAAGAAACTATGGAAGAGTGATGGGCTTGCTGCAATCACTACAGATGACTGCACAGAATCAAACTAAAGGTGTCATGAAGTCAAATTCTAGTTCTTACAATTTTATCCTGTTAATGAGGTGTTTTCTTCAGATTTCCAAAAGTATGTTGCCATTCTCCTTCCCGCAAGAAATCATATAGTTTTGCCACTAGAGTAGAGGTTGATTTGTTCTGTCCTTGTGTTGACTATATTCATTAATGAAGTACTAGCTCTAACTCTCCTCCATCCTTTTTTGACATGGGAGTAAAAGATAAATAGTCAAAGCTCTGGATTTTCTATGCTGATGTAATGGCCCATAGAAAATTATTGCTAACTACTAGGCATCTGTTCTGCAAAGCAAGGTCATCAGTAAATTCTGAAGGAGGAATATTTACTCCACAATCCCATATGCTAATTCTGATACGCTCAATAGCTTGTATTTCTTATTTGCTGGGTCTAGACAAGTCCCTGTGCAGCCTATGAAAGTATTACATCATTCTATGGATGTTTCTATCACTGAAGAAGTCTAAAATTGTTTTTCAGAAGCACCTATTTTCTCTACTGATTAGACAGGGAGTCCATCTGTTTAGCTAAGGTGCTATGAATCAGGATGCCAAGCCATCAGTCCATCCATCAGCCACTGCAGTATTTGCTTCAGGTGAAAATTTTACATTTCAAAATGCTGATTACTTATACTGAATATGAAAGTGTTTACCTGTATAGTTATAGTATTGTAACAACTCATTCTAGTTCAATCAGTTGTTATAAATCAGCTGTTATACATGAACGACAGTGACCCATCCGATAAATATATTTGTGAGACATGTTGAAGCCATAAATGAGCATCAGTGTTTAACTTGAAATGAGTTTCAGATTATCAGGATGAAAGGCTGCAAATACAATAGTCATCCTTTGGACAGTTTTGTCACTAGATACTCTTGGTGCTTGGTGTTGTTACTGCTGTACAGTCTGTCTTTATAACTTTAACCAGCATATGTTGTGCTTTAGTTCCTCATCAATAACTTATAAACAATGTGACTTTTTTTTAATAGAACACAAATGAATTGATAAAATAGATGGTATAAAAGCAACAAGGATATTTCTAGATTCAAACTCTGTCTTTTCCTAACTGTTTATTACATATTACAGAATGCAACTGAGCTAAGATTGTAGTAATAGTTTAATGTAACTGTTGTGTTGTTTTATATGGTTCTTGCAGAATACACATAATGTTTCCACAAATGTATTCATGTGTAATATTTTAATATTCCAAATAGATATTTAAGAAATTTCATCCTGAAAATGCAACTCAGTAATCTATGGCAAGAATAAATTAAATAAATAATTGTATAATTATTCTTAATAAGACAAATGTAACTGAGTTACTGCCTCATTGTAAAATGCTAGAGTGATATAGCATTCATAATCTCTTATAAGTCACTGACATAGTCCCTTCTCCTTCCATGGAATTATCCAATCTCTTCTCTTTGTGAGCACTTTCTTGTTATCAAATGCACCTTATGCTGTTCCCCTAGAGCTCTTATTCTGAGAAAGATGAACTGTTCTACGTGACTTGAATTGTTCCAGTACAGTTAAAAGTGTCATCTTTTGGCATATTTTTGATGAGATACAGATTGCTGAAACCTTGCAGAATATGCTAGAAAAGCACCTTTGAAGGCCTGTCCCAGTCGTATTCTTCCTGACTCATCATAGACAAGATCCTTGAATAGATGGTTCGTTATCATTCTAAAAGTAAACCTTTCAAACTTGTCTCTTTTCAAGAAACTTGGGGTTTGCACTTTTTTTTTTACATTTTTAGAAGTACCTAAGCCCTATTTTCAAATGTGACATATATATTAGTCTTCAGTGACATGCAGCTGTCTAGGTGTTTCAACACAAATTAAACATTTTAGATTTTTGAGAAAGCAAGAATCTTGAAAAAATGTTGCAAGTGCTATCCATGGGCAGAAATGGACCAAGAAGGGAAAAATGAACAAAGGGAAGGAAATCCTCTACAGCTGACTAATTTAGTGTTTCACTAGAAAAGCAATAGTTTGTAAAAGAGGTTCATTTTCATGTTTTTTTTTATATGAGGAGAAAAAAGCAAGCTTGTTTAGATACATAGTGTTTAAATTACTTTCTAAAGTTGAGCCAGCCATGTCACTGAAAATACAGTGGGTTTGTTGTTTGTTTGTTTGGGGTTTTTAATCACCTCATTTCTAAATCCCATTTGCCATGAAAACAAATATATGCCAGCCAGGTAAATTTGTTGACTGCTCACTTAAGGCAAAAAAAGAATTACCAGCCTTTACCAAGATCTGTGTTCTAGAGCTAGGCATGAGCTTGCTCACACAGCATGTCTAGCAGTTCTTCACATGATGCCAGAAAAAGCACTATCTTGGCCACTATCATGACCCATTTAAAGTAATGGTGATGCCACTCAGGTTTGCATTTCTTCTTCAGTATGTGCATTCAGTGTTGCCAACACAGAGGTCATAATGTCTGCTAGAGATAATCACCTGAGTTAAACAGCAAGCTCAGCCAGGAGAGCTACTTAAAATAACAGATCTACTTTTCAGGGAAGCTTCATAGATCTAGAGTGTACTTCATCTCAATTCTTCTTCCTTCTTGCTGTTCCCCATCAAGTCACATTTAATCCCTTGTCCCTACTTAACAACCATTTATAAAAGCAATGTTGTGTCAAAGAATACAGTTAGAACTGCCTTGGTCCCTAAAATCAAGATTACAATAGAGAATCCTCCACAGTTAGAGAGGATGATGAGCTCTTGCAAGAACAGAAGCTAATAACCAAAATACTAGCATCAGCTCATGGAACTGGATCTAAATCTATCATCAAGGGCAGCCAGAAAATCAAGTTTCTCCAGCATTACCAGTGTTTGCCCCTTCAGAGCAGACACCATCACAGAGCAATCTGGATCTAATTAAAAGGTTGAACACAAAAAGTCATAAAGGACAACAAAGAAAGAAAGAAAAATCTACGTTATTTGAGAAACCTGACTTCACCTGATGTTGGGGTGAGAAAAGAGAACCTCAAATTTTCCTACCTGGGAGCAGAGTGATTCTCAATATACAAACACCTCCACCCCTAAATAGTTCCAGCTTGCTGAAGAAGCAGCACTATTTAAGTCATTAAAAGTCTGTTAGCAGCGTAGCCAAAGATAAGCAATGAAGGCAAAATCAGACCTAGCATTGTGACAGGGTGATTTTTGACTTTTGTAGACACACAAGTATGGAGGAAGTGAACTACAAGAAATTTTAGATCTTTAAAAAAACACTCTGTCTCATTCTCGCCCCATCAGAGTTGCTTTGAGCAGGTCATCTTAGACTGCGCCTTACTCCTTTTGACCCAGGATATCTTTGGTGTTTCATAGGGTTTTTTTGTCATTTTTCAGCTGGTTTGTTGGAACTACTAGCCACCAGCCACCAGCGACCAGCTTAACCCATTACCTTGATCCTGCAGATAAATGAACAGAATGAAAAAAACCCCCAAGATCATTCTGTAAATTAAATATTTGCCTGACTGTCTGACTGTAATCTCTGAAACAAAATTAACAGGGATTTTTTTTTTCTTTTGGGACCATCTAGGGGTCTCATTCAAGGGCTAGGTCCCATGATTCAAACATACATAAATATATTTTAATCTCAATAAACTAAAAGATTTCTAAATCTATGATTTTCAAAAAAAAGATTAAAAAAAGAAAGAAAGAAAAATATATGCAGATGAAAAAAATAGTTTCAGTGGTGTAACTCCGTCATCACCTTCTGCCCTATTGCAATTTTTGGTTTTGGGGTTTTTTGTACCTCTGTTTCAAGGCTCAATTCTCAGTAAGTATCCCTACCATTATTGCTAATTTTAACATTATCATCTGCTCATCCCTCTGTGTTTTTTTCTTCAGTCCCTAAACATACATCTGTAGGAGATGGGGCAACGGAAGGCCTCACTCCTTTGCCTCCAAGAGTCAAGTTCTGAGCAGACATAAAAGCTAAATCAAATATAGTTTTTAATTTGCAACTGTTACCTGTAAAGAAGAGTAGAGACGAATGTATCTATTTAAAAAAATATTCAGTTCTTATTTGAGCTTTTGGTGAGGCAATCTTTCTCTTTACTTAAAACTAACAAATACATTTTAAATTCTTAACAATATTTTCTCCTAAGTACACATAATAATAAAATATAAATTAAAATCAAATCCTACCACAATTCATAGTCTTTCAAATACCTGATGTACCTTGTGGCAAGGAAACATTTGTTCTAGACTGATTCGTATGAATATTCATAAACAAAATACAATAACTTTCAAAAATTATCATGAGACTTTGGCCTTTCTTTTATGTAAGGCAATGACCGTACTTCCATATAATTTAATTACTCCATTTTAAAACCTTTCTAAAAAGTATATTCTCTGCTTTGAATAATGGTATACAAAAGCAATCCACCTCAGCAGTTTAACATTTTAAGTGAAACAATCAATTTGAATGACAATCTGTTATTCATCCATAAAATGTATTAACTAATGAAAAATGGACATTTCTCCACAATATTGCAGTCACATATTTCAATGAGAGACTTAAAACAACTGGGACTGCACAACCTTTAGATACAATTAAATATGTGTATGGCTAAATCAGCAGTAAGTGAAGTGTTTGAAGTCTATCCGGGTTGAGTGAAACAGCACCGTAACTAGAAGCTAGAAATAAAAGGAAAGAAGACAAAGACTTAATCACTAGTCAATTCCTTTGTGGGTAGAGAGAAAAGAGCCTAGTTATTTGACAGCTTTTATTTGTCCAAAGGCCAGAATTAAGAAATATACAATTTTAGAAGCATTCTTTCAATAGATCAAGGAACCTATTCCTCCATAAATATATGTCATAAAGCAGTATTCATAAACCATGGTCCATGATAATGAAAATGGAGAAGAAAATATTTTGTATAAAGGCAGATTCAGAGTCAATTTCCTGTCCCAGGAAAGAATTTTACCCAATTTGATTTAGAACTGGATAAAAAAATTCCATCCTCACTGCACCAGGGAGTGTACATGGCTATTCTACAAGTTACAAGACCTTAAAAACGTAGTGGTAAGAATAAAAATATCCAGATATATTTTATGTAATAAAAAGCTTTCAGCCTCATGATGTTTTGAAACTATGCTGACAGACAAGTAAAGTATTGAAGGAAGAAACAAGTAGCATGAACTTGTATGAAATAGCATGCCATGCCCATAAAAGATGCAGCACGGTAGAACAGCACACCTGTAAAAACACTTGTGCACCAAACAGCTTAGCTAGCGATGCACTGATGGGCTGTTACTCTTCATAGAAAAAAGCACCTGTGAAGACTGCTTCTGCCTTACGAAAAGGAGCAATAGCCAAGCAACAGGATAAGGCATCTGCTGCAGACTGGAAAATAATTTTTCCCCAGATTCCAGCTTGAGAAAATTAGCTCAAGGTGGGAGCTAAGGGCTGGGAAATGCCTTGAAAATCAACTGCCTCATAAAAGGAACTTTCCTGCTGAACTTGGAGATGGGTAAGAGTGAGGAAATGTTTACTTCAACTCTGGGTCTTTTTTTTGAAGAGCTCTTGGGCCTGGTCATCTGCACTGTGAAGACTGAGGACATGAAGGACTTGTCATCACTGATAATTACACAGGTCAACTCTGTGTGGTTGAGTACTCACAGCTAATGTTGAGTACGATTACTAAGTAGGTGATGGCTTTGAGTATGTAATGATAATGGTTGATAATGAGAACTAACCATTTGCATGAAATGCGTTCTTAATTAGTACCAGTCTAGAAAAGCTTTGTTTTACCGTTACAGGCATGATTTATGTTTTTTTTTAAATATGCCCATTACAATGAAATCTGATTCCGAACTTAATTTTTTGTTTACAGTACATGTATTTGTGTGTGTACATAGATGCATACATACTGAGGTACAACAAATGGTTTCACTCCTAAAAGAGGTATTGATAGGGAAATGAAGGAAAGTGGGTCCATGTGGTATTCCTAAATGAGAACTAGTGAGTGAGCTCTAAGAAAACCTCTCATTTGCTGTATGTGAAAGAACAGGTCTTGTAATCCTCATGGATGTCTTTGATTTCAGTAATGCTTGGATCAGTCATGAAATCAGTTGTGCAACACTTCTACAGAACAAGACTCATCATTTCAAAGTATTTCTGAGTTTTGTTCTAAGAAGCCAGAAGCTTTTTAAATAATTGAAGGATAATGTGCATATGAACTGTATCTATCATTAAGGAGCAGAATCATTATGGGACAGACTTCAGCATGTTCACTGATTTCAAAGCAGCTATGCCTGTTTACCATGTTTATGAATAGGGTCTAATGTTTATAGGATTAAGCCTAGGCCAAGAATTTGGCAAGGAGTTTCAGGAAAAATAAAAAGAAAGATATGCTGGTAAACACAAATGCTATAACAAAATCAAAATGCTTATATTTTGCACTACACTTTCTCGTGCATTTTGTGTGAAGTTTTATGATTATCATTTATAACTGACCTTACCTAAGAAGTAGTTCCTACCAATTCTCCTAATATTATTCTGAAACAAATTATACTGAAGACCTTCAGATCAGAACTGGGTTTATGTTTGTAAGCAAAGAATTTAGTACAGTCACAAAACATAAAAATACTATATAACATATAAATGATAGCAGACTTCAGATCTCTTCCCCTTTGTTAGCTTTTCGTCAACATCAAAATGATCTAATTCTGTATCTTTGACACACTAATATTTTCCTATAGTTAACCACTTCCAGTACTTCATAGAAATATAAATCTTCCACTTCTCTCATATCCAGGAAAACAATTATTCTATCAAATAAAGATACCAAGTTATCTTGGTATTATCTATCTTTTTTAAAAAGTCATGGATTTGATTTTCCATTATTTCTATTTCCATAAACATTTTCCTCCTAATTTCTTCAGAAGGTTTCTACTCTATTGGAATTAAGACATAAGTTTCTCTTTCTCAGGGTTATGTTTTTCCTTCTGTTAATTACAGTACAATATTTATTATTTTACATATACACTTATATTTCAAATTTGATAAATCAGCTACTCATCAAATTTTAAAAGTGGGCCAGTTTTCATTATTCCGCAATGACAAGCATTAACTCTCTTGATCTGAGTACATTAAACTCTGAGTTCTGTTTCCTCCTCAGATGTGGTAATTTCCATTTCTATTCTGTCATTGTCATTAGCCCTCCTATCTCTGTTCCTGGATATACTTTGGTCTTAATGAAAGAGATGCAAAGTATTATTAACTTCGATTATTAATAACTTGAATAATTTTAATCTCCTTCCAAAATTCTCTTGGTCTCAAGCTTGTGTCTTCCCTTTTTATATCCATGTCTAAAAGAACTTCAAGCCTAAGTAGAGATCAACAACATCTCACTCCTGCTAAGATCACATGATGTGCTTTTGGAGGAACATACTTTTGTCTATGAATTATTTGGACAAAATAACTGCTGCTTAATTTAACTGTTAGTTGACATATATTTGTCTATAAGGATTGAAAGTTGAATAAAGAAGTAAGAACATGGAGAATGACTGTTAACTTAAAAATTTCCAGTTCTTGTTACTACATTTCAGTCCCAGATGTCGTGTACTCCATTCAGTTACCACTGGACTCAGTGACAAATTCTTTTAATTAACTTCACTAGGTAGCAAAGCAGGATGGAAAATAGGAGTAAATTTCCTGCTCTTTCAAGTAGATTGATACACATTCAAGAAGCAAAATGACAGAAAAAATCCATTCAGAGTGGGATATAATTCATCACTTGAAACAACTATTCCCTGCTGAATTTCAAATGGTGCTACATTGGTACTTAGAAGATTGAATCATACATTTTGAACAAAGAATATTAATTTCTCTATTGTCATTCATGTATTATATAATAGCTTAGTTGCTGACAGAAAAGAAAAGGGGTTTGGGGAGTAGTATAGGAACAGCAGGAACAATAAAAGGGTTTAGAGTTATTAGTCATATGAATCGTGTTTCTAGGGTTGGTATCACTAAAAATTGGCAGTGAAAGTGGTATTAAGAAAATTTTATTTTTCACAGAAAATATTGGTCACAATATACAATGATGGAAGTATTTGAGTAGAAGCTGAGATTGCTTATGCTATGGTTTGATTGGTATTTGAAACCGAATCAGAAGGGTTCAGACTAAGGGAAAGAATCAATATTATGGAAATTACGACAGCTTTTCTTCCAACATTTTTACACAAAATCACAGAAGGAAGCAAATGAGATAAGTTGTTCTGGTCAACACATTGTAATTCTGACAAAAGGAGGTCGCATAAGATTAACTTTCTCTAAAAACAGCCACCACTGTAAGACAAAATTTTGTTATCATCTGATCATTCTGTTTTACTGGATAGTTATGTTATGGCTTCATTAATGAATATTTGTATACATTCCCCTTGGAGCAGTGCTCAAGGAAAACTCAGTGCTCAAGTGATCAGAATTAAAGGAGCTTAACACATCATCTTTTCAGCTGCTAAAGTAGCACTTGCACAGTCCTAGGTTTTCAGCTCAACTAATTACACTACAGAGGTAGGCAACAAGATCAATGGAGGAAGAAGACAAAATAAACCAACTAAACCACTAAACCAATCCGTTGCTATGTTCCTTCTTGTCCGCTCAGATGGAAAGTGTGGAGTTTTAACAGATTCCCAGCTGGTGGAGAAAGAAGCAACTGCTTGAGTGTTATGTCTATTAGATCCATGTAACACTATTGTTAGAGGTACAATGCATTCATCCTACTTGCCCTTAGGGAAAATGGAGTGACACTGGAATAAAGAAGTGCAAATAGGACATTTTTGATCCTGCTGTTATTTTCAGCACCTTTACACAAATAGATAGGATCTGTTTCGTTCATTAATGCTCTTTTTTTTTCATTAATGTTTACAACTCTGTCTTGAAAAATCTTGTTCATTGATATATTTCCTCGTAAGTTTATGCCAAATGTTTGACTGGAACATCTGGATCTAAGGTAACTGCTGTTTGAAAACAATTAAGTATGTTAACGGGCAGAGGTAAAAATAATAAATTGACTCAAGAGTAATGTGTACCTCCCACTTTCTGCACTATATTCTTCTGTGTATGCTTTAATTGAAAAAAATTAAGAGAATTTAAACCATGAAAATTGAAAAGTACTGTTAGATAAAATTTACAGTTGGATAAGTAACTTAGTAGAAAATAATCCCACAGTTAATGCTAAAAAGTAAAGATGAGATATAAGAATGTTGACACAGCAAATAGATCTTAAAAATCCATTTTATTTTATTATTGTCATTTATTCAGCAGCCTCTCAAGAAGTTATCTTGCTTGTGCCGATGTAAAAAACATTCTGTTGTAGTCATGACTGTACAAACTAAGTGTAATCAAACTAAATTAAGAATAGCAAATTGAAAACAGAAACAAAACTCCATAATATTATAGGACTGTTTGTTATAAAGAACATATGATATATATGCAAGCAGTCAATGCAACATACTGCCTATGGCGAAGTCTATACATCTATAAATGTTTGTAACTATCCAAATAGTAGGACAACTACTAATATTCTTAAAATATTCTTAAGCAAACATATGACCTCAACAGAAAACAAAAGGATAAAATGAATTTTCTTTGGCTTCAGAAGAGCTGCAGCTTCATCTAAAAGCAAATTAGTTAGTTATATTTTTATTAATAATAATTGTTACACATTTCACACATACTGCAGAAGACACGCTGATTATTTTTCTTGAATCCACATGCCTACTGATAGACAAATATTATAGGAAATAAAGGAAAAAAAAGGAATCTCGTCATCTAGGAAGTAAGACACAGATTAAGACAACATTAAAGTGAAGCTGAATTACCCTACTGTCCAGTAAGGACTAGAAAACATTCAAAGTTTTCTGACAGGTCTTTCCCAAATAGAAGAGCATCTCTTGTCCCTTGCAGTGTATTTCAACGACTTATTTATTGTAGAAAATATTAGTCCCCATATGCTTTATTCATATACCACATGGATAAATAAATTCCAATTTCGAACACTTGTCTTCAAGGATGAACAAAATGATTTTTTCCCTTTTATTTATACATATATAAAAAAAATATATAAATATATAAATACATACATACATATATATATGAAAGTGTGCTGTTGGGCACAATTTAAAGCACATATGCACATATGGACACACAAATACCTTGGCACATTTTGCTAGCCAGAAATTACTCTTGCAAGCAAATTCTGGTGAATCCATGTTATGCAACTAATTGAGGTAATCAAGGTATTCAACATCATAAAATTGTGCCTATTGCTTCCAGAAATAATCTACTGATTTCATTAGCTTTTTAGAATTAGTACTTATCTTTGACTTTAAATAGACCACAAGCTCCTTACCTTGCATATAAATGTTCAGTCTGTCTGTTTAATCATTCAGTTTCAGTATTTTGCATGATGCCATATGTTCCTGTGACTAAACAATCTGCAGTTGCTATTCAGCTGGCTTTTATTTTTGAGATCTCTGGGATTTAAAATTTCTCTACCAGAAGTGCCATTCCCTCCATACTCTGATCTGCCTCTCAGCTTTATAATCAACAATCCACTTTTATATTCCCTAAAAGAGAACATGGATGGCGTCATTTCTTCACACGATGATGTTAATTACTGTCACCCCATCAGACTCATTTTTTCATAACAGCAACTGCAGGGATACATCAAACTAACTTCTTCCTCTTCTGTATGCCTATTCCAAAGCCAAGAGCTTTATTTCTAAATGATCTCATCTTTGTGTAAATATATTTTGAGTATTTCAAAGCAATCAATTGCAATTTAGAGTGTCCTTCTTGTTCTCATAAAATTTGTATCTATTTTTATATCTATTTTTTAAATCAAAATTATATGATGCATTGCATTGACCCTGGATGGTTGCCATGTGCCCACCAAGGCAGCTCTATCACTCCCCTTGTCAGCTGGACAGGGGAGAGAAAACAAAACAGAAGGCTCACAGATCAAAATAAGGACAGGGAGGGATCACTCACCAGCCACCGTCACCAGCAAAACAGACTCGACTTAGGGAAATTAGTTCCATTTATTGCCATTGAAATCACACTAGAGTAATGAAAAATAAAAACCAAATCCTAAAACAACTTCCCCCTACTCCTCCCTTCTTCCGAGGCTCAGCTTCACCCCTGAATTCTCTACCTCCTTCGCAGAGGCACAGCAGACAGGGAATGGAGATTGTGGTCAATTTGTCACAAATTGCCTCTGATGCTCCTTCATCTGCAGGGAGAGAGCTCTACACACTCTTTCCCTGTTCCAGCTTAAGTCCTTACCACAGGAAACAGTCCTCCACAAACTTCCCCAATATGAGTCCTTCCCATGGGCTACAGTTCTTCACCCGTGGCTCTAGCATGGGTCCTTCCCATGGGCTGCATTTCTTCTGGAACAGACTGCTCCAGCATGGGTCCCTCACAGGGCCATGACTTCTGACCATCATGAGCTTCTCTCTCCACAAGTCCACAGGTTCTGTCAGGAACTTGCTTCAGCATGGGCTTCACATGGGGTCACAGTGTCCTTCAAGCATCCACCTTCTCTGATGTGGGATTCTACAGGTGCTGTAGGCAGACATCTGCTCCACTGTGGTCCTCCATGGGCTGCAGGTGGACTGCCTGCCTCACCATGGTCCTCACCATGGGCTGCAAGGGAATCTCTACTGCAGTGCCTGAAAAATCTCTTTCCCCTCCTTCACTGACCTCGGGACCTGCAAGCTGCTTTCTCATATATTCTCACTCCTTTCCTTGCCTGAAGTTGCCCAGTTGGGTTTTTCTGCTCCTTCCTAACTATGTTATCCCAGAGGTGCTACCACCATTGCTGATGGACTTAACCTTGGCCAGCAATGGGTCTGTCTTGTAGCCAGCTGTCATTGACCCCATCGCACACAGGGGATGCTTCTAGCAGCTTCTCAGAGCAACCACCCATACAGCCTACTCACCTTGCCGTAAAAAACGGATACATACAATCACTTTAAGGAATTACAGAATCACTCAACTGTAGATAGATTACAATCAAGTATTAATTATGTCAGAAATACAGCTCCCATCACTTTAAAAATCATAGAAAATAACCCACTAGCAATAAGTCTGTACAACAGCAACTCAGATGTCAGTTTTTCTTCATGCTATGCTTGAAATGAATAATAATTGAATGAAATTGGACACCACTGTCTTACTGCTGTTAAAGGCATCATTACTAATTCAAGGCATCCATAGGTTAATGACAGATTATAGAAGTTTCACCTATTCAAATCTTGATTCAGGAAGGAAATCAGAAAGAGAGGCAGGGGAAGAGATACGTAAAGAAGCAGACAGCCTTGCACCATTTTAGGTAGCATTCCAGAAGCAAAATGAACTGTACCTGAAGCATGTTTTGTGCTATAGCAGATTTAAGGCAGCAACTGTTGACAGTTGTCACTATCACAGCAACTAGTAAGTACCCACACTTCTTAAAATAAAATGTGTCTTAGTGATGAAGTCACTTGTCAAGGTGACAAGCTCTGCTTCAGGAGCATTCCATGGTGAAGTGGGGGATCACAACATACAGGGGTGGGTCCTGAGTTTGGAAAGCCCTGGGGAAGTACAAAGAGCTGCCAGGAGATGGTAGCTCACACAAAAGATGATGAGAGAGAGCAGTAGGCAGGTCTCTTCTGAGAGGCATGGAAGCACATATCTTTGGACCTGACACACTCTCTAGAGGGGTGTACTGCTTACCAGGGCTCGTATCAGGGATGTCACTGAGAGAATACTAAGCCTTGTACAGTCTATGGACAATTCCCTCCTACTGTTCTTTGTGTGCAGCAGTGTGACAGCCAGGAGCAGTCTGAAGAAGATCAAGAGGTGTTAGAAAGTCCTTGGACAGATGGGAAGAGACCCTTGGACACAGTTTGTTTTTTTCATCAGTCCTACTGGTCAAAGGGAACGTGTTTGAAAGAGACAGTCAAAGCTGGCAAATCAACAAATTGTTACAGGACTGGTGACAAAGCCAAGGGTTCAGCTACTTAGACTGTAGGACTTGCTTTGAGAAACCCGACCTACTGGTGTCTGATGGGGTCCATCTGTCAGAGAAGAAGAGCATCTTCAGTCATAGGCTTGCCAAGCTGATGAAGAAGGCTTTAAACCAAAGTTCTGGGGTAGGGAAACCTCAATCCACCCCACTCCTAAGAGTTCAATAGCAGTGTCAGCAATAGATGCCCATAGCCTGGAGAGGGGGTCACAGGTCAGCAGGAGAGCATCTGATAAGCAGGTCAGAGGAATTCCAGGCACTTCAGTTGGTGAGTCAGGTTCACTGGGGGCCCAGCTTAAATGGGTAGAAGCCCTGAAGACAAGAGGCTAATGTGTATATCTCAAACACCAACAGCCATCCAAATAGCCATGGAGACAAACAAGAATTGCCTGTAAAAACATGCTATGAGAAAGAGCAAAATGTGGCTGGAGAAAGGGGAGAGGTGATATTATAGTGCAGGTCACTATTGTATGCCTCCCCCTTACCAGGAAGACCAAGCGAAGGAGTCCTTCTAGACTGACAGGAGCAGTCTCATATTCACAAGCCCTGGGTCTCATGGAGTACTTCAACCATTCTGACATCTGTTGGAGGAACAGAAATCAGGATATAAGCAATCTAGGAGATTCCTGGGATATGTTAAGGATAAATTCATTCTTCAACTGAATGAAGAGCTAAGAAGGAGAGGTGCTATGCTGGGCTTTGTTTTCAGCATCAAGGAGAGGCTGGTGAGGAATGTGAGGTACAAGTGCAGCCTGGGCTGCAGTAACCATTAAAAGATGGATTTGAAGATCCTTGAAGCATCAAAGAGAGTGCACAACAAGATTTCTACCTGGACTTCAGGAGAACAAACTTCAGGATTCTGTTTGGTAGAGCGTCACTGGATAAAGCCCTAGAGAGAAGGGAAACCCAAGAAAGCTGGTCAGGATTGCTGGCATGTGCTACAACCACACCACCCAGTTCATAGAAGGCAGTGACAGGACTGGGAGAATGAAAAACTGCCCAATGTAGGAGAAGATCAGTTTCAAGGACATCTAAGGTGCACAAGTCCATGGGACCTGATGAGATACATATGTGGGTGCTGAGAGTAGTTAAAGTGATTCAGCCACTATGCATCACATGTGAGAGGTCATGGCAGTCTGGTGAACTTCCCAGGGATTGAAAAAGGGGAAACGGAACCCCCATTTTTAAAAAGGGGAAAAAAGGAAGACCAAGGGCACTAAAGGTCAGTTAGTCTGACCTTGATGCTGGGCAAGATCATGGAGCAGATTCTCCTGGAAATTATGTTAAAACTTGTGGAAGATAAGGAGGTGGTTGGTGTCAACTAACATGTTTTCAATAAGGGCAAATCGTATCTGACAAATGTGGTGCCCTTCTGCAATGTGATTACAACATTGGTGGATAAAGGAAGAGCGACACCATCTACCTGGACTTGTGCAAAGCATTTGACACTGTCTCACGTGACATGATTGTCTCTAAACTGGAAAGAAATTGATTTGACAGATGAACCACTCACTGGATAAGGAATTGACTAGATGGTTACACTCAGAGACCTGCAGTCAACAGCTCAATGTCCAAGTGGAGATCAATGATGAGTGATGTTCTGCAGGGGTCAGCATTGGGACTGGTGCTGTTTAATATCTTTGTCAGTGACATGGGCAGTGGGATTGAGTGCAGCCTCAGCAAGTTTGCCAGTGACACCAAAATGAGTGGTAAAGTCATGCTGTAGGAGTGGGATATCATCCAGAGCAACCTTGACAAACTTGAGAATTGGGTCCTGTGTGAACCTCAGGAAGTTCAGCAAAGGGTGAGGACCTGCACACAGCTCAGGGAAATCCCAAGCACATGTACAGGCTGGGCATAGAATGGACTGAGAGCAGGTATGAGGAGATAGTTGATGAAAAGCTCAACGTGAGCTGGCAATATGAACTTGCAGCATAGGCAGCCAACCATATCCTGGGCTGCATCCAAAGAAGCGTTGCACAGAGGTCAAGGGAAATGATTCTGCCCCTCTACTCTGCTCTCATGAGTACGCACCTGGAGAACTGCATGCAGCTCTGGGGCCGCCCCTAAGAAGGGCATGGACCTGTTGGACTGAATCTGGACAAGGGCCACAAAGACGATCAGAAGGCTGGAACACCTCAAGAGAGAGCTGGGGCTATTTGGCCTGGAGAAGAGAAGGCTCCAGTGAGACCTTATTGTGGCTTTCCAGTACCTAACTACAGGAAAGCTGGAGAGGGATTTTTTACAAGAGCACATAGTGACAGGGCAAGGAGCAATGGTTTAAAACTGAAAGAGGGTAGTTTTAGGTATTAGGAAAAAATTGTTTACTCTGAGGGTGGCAAGACATTAGAACAGGTTGCCCAGAGTTGTTGATACTTCCCTGGAGTGTTCAAGGCCAGGTTGGATGGGGCTTGGAGCAACCTGGTCTAGTGGAAGGTGTCCCTGCCCACAGCAGGGAGGTTGGAACTAGATAATTGTCACAGTTAAAGTAGATTTCTGTATTTTATTCCCTTTTTCCATCATTGTTTTGGAGAGACTGTCTCTTTAAGAATGAATTCCACTCCTTCCCTTACGGGCAGGGGAAGAACTCCTGCCCTTACGAGGGAGGGGAAGAACAAAAAAGCGCTGGGCAGAAAACCAAACTCTCTGTTCTCTGGCCCCCATGTTTTTGCGGTCAGCAAAGTCCACGAGCCTCTGTCTCCCATAGATGCTGGGCAGACCCGAGCCATGCAAGGATCGGAGCAGCCTGGAATAGCCCCTATGCGCGCCGCTGGAGCCACTGTTGCCTCTGCCAACCCCACCTGGACTGCTGCTGGATTGCAGCACAGGCTGCCAGTGGAGTCAGCGTTTTCTTTGGCGGTATAACTTACCTCGGACAAGATAGTTTCCCAGGTTTTGCTTTGCCCTCTCTTTCCTGTGATTTTATTTTTTGCTCTTTGTTCTCCCAGGGAGAAAAGGGGGAAGGGACACGTGTTCATCATTGGTTTTGTCTGTATACAAAAGGGAGTTCGAGGGGGCAGGGGAGCTGGTGGAGAAACTAGGAGTGATTTTTCTCTATGTTGTTGGTTTGAACCATTCTGCTGGTATTATTGTTTTTACAGCTATATTTCTTGTCAGTAGGCTGTTATTTTTTTCATTTATACCTCCTCACATCTTGTCTCTCTGTATCAGTGGGAAATAAAAAGGGAGGAGAGTTCCCACCTCAATATTTGTCATTAAACCAAGACAATGATCTTTAAGGTCCCTTCCAACTCAGACTATTCTATGATTCTATAATTACTGAACACACATCCAAAAATATCTCCCCCCAAATTGGACTTTTTATGATTTACAGTTTTATGCAGCTAGATTTAGCGATAGGTTTATGAGCCCTAGAAGAAAACAGTTTCATCATGTTCAAAGGTAGTTTACTCACCAAAGGCAAAATTTGCACATTTTGTTTTATGGTAGAAATCAAGAACACATTATACTGGCAGTTTCTAAGGCTCATTAGACCAACTAATCTCATGCCTTTCTAAATTAAGTTAACACTGATTATTTCTTAATATCTTTTTTTAACTTCTTTTAAAAACTTTTTCAGTTTTCATTGCCCTATGAAATCAGCTTCTGGTTTCTGGCAGTCCTTAATTCAACAGCAATGTTTTCTGAAGTGTATCTTTAGTGCTTGTGTCAGATTTAACAGCTTCACTTACTGTTTTAGTTAACTTCTATGCTCAACTACTTCTCTGTTTATAGTTTCATCTGCTCTGAATAAAGTTGCAGTAAATCTGGCCTCTTGCCTTTTCTGTCATTTTTTAAATGGAAAGAAAGTCTAGAGGGCAGCAGCAGCCCCAGGCTTGGAAGGGTTAGTGGAAATCCTTACTTGCTCACAGACCCACATCATGTTGAATAAAAACACAAACAGTCCATTAAGGATGTAAGATCCTTAAGCTTTATGATATTTGGTGACGGCCTGGGGAAGGGAAAAAAAAGAACTTGTAAAAGAAATTCTAGAAGAATAGTAAATTATTTTCTACCTGTGATTACAAAATGAGTCATTCATTTTAGATACCTTAACCTTTCTCTAGTTGGCTTCAGTTATAGTAAGAGGTGTTCCTCTCTTTGATTTATCACATACTAAAAGTTTTGACCTGACTGCTAGAACGAACTCCTGAAAAATTAAATGGAATTTTTCTGAAAATTAAAAAAATATATTATTAAGGAAACCTTTATTATTGATTTCTGTAAGAATGGATACAAAACACTCTTGTCTTAAGCTGACCTACAGAGAGAATAATGAAAGAAAGTAAATGTTCATTTAATTAAAAAATTGATTTCTTTAATCAAGAATGGGAATCACTAAGATCTGAGGATGAAAGAAAGAGGAAAAGGTATTTTTCTGCCTTCACTCTAAAACTTGTTTTTATGGAATGCCTGTACAAGTTCTCATTCTCTCCCACACTGCATTGAGGGGGTGTGATAAAGCAGCTGTATGGTGTTTTGAACCACAGCAACATTAGGGGAAAAAAAGGTCCACAGATTGAACAGATTTATTCAACAGAGAAAATACCAGAGAACAGACAATTAAAAATCACATCTTCGTGGTTCAATATAGTAGTGGGAAACAAAGAATAATAATGTATTTGTCTTACTAATCATTAAGTGACACAAGGTCAGGCAGCATTAATACTAACTGTGAGATAATACTTTCATTTAGTTGTAAGCTCCTGAATTTTCCCTCATCCAGTAGAGATCTGTTACAAGCCAGAATTAGTTTTATATTATAAAGCTGGATGAGTCATTAAAATGATACCATGAAAAGCTTCACTACGCCTTGAAAGCTTTACATAGTCTCTTTAAGGAGGCTGTTTAAGCAGTTAACAAACAAGGTAACAATCTACCAGTGGAAAACTCACCTAGCATTTCATAATGGAGGAGTGGCTTCCATTGGTGAAAGTTGGCAAGTGGAACTGGATGTGAGACACTGTGATTCAAGTTCGCATCCAAGAATTCTGTTCACTTCCTATTTCTGAAAATCCGTTATGCCAGGCAGAACACTCCACATCCAGACCTAGCAAGATCTCAAAATCACATATTTAAGCTAGCCATGCTTCATATTGGGCCATTTAAGACCTAGTGACACAGCCTGCTTTCCCTTGAAATAATCCTAAGGGAGAGACTTCTCTTCACTCTAGTACATCCCCAAGGGTGGACAGTAAAACCATCACACTTATGGGGCATACCACAGACCACATCCACCTCAGTATATACATGTGAATTCACTGAGCAGTTTTATTTTTCCACCTTTTAACCAATGTCTTCCTTATATAGAAAACCAAGGTAATTATACTTAAGCCCTCCTGAAAGGAGATTCCCTTTAACATTAAGAAAACATAAGATGAAAGTATTAAGTATTCCTATGCAAGAGAGAGAGAAAAACAAAAAACAGTATCAAGATCTGGATAAAAAAAAACCAAACAAAAATCACAGGGAAATTATTAAGAAAATATTATATGTGGGCATTGATGTATGAGAAAATAGCCTTAAAAACTCAAATACCAAACTTCTTATGAGCTGTACTGAAGAAACTTAAAAAAAGTTTAGACCACTTGAAAAGCCCTAGGTCAAGCCGCACACTGCCTGGGTGGTTTACTTATTGTCCTAGTTCAGAAAGTGGGACCAGTTTATCACTGTGTGGGGGTGACCAAAGCTATGCGTTCTACACCCTCTATTCATTTCCCATGAACGGTTAACAATGGACTATTTGCAGTACCTGCCCAGGGCACACCCGACCCCTCAGGATGTAAGCTGGGTGTCAATGAAGCCTGTGAGACAGGAGCTGTGATAACTCTCCTCCAGGAAGTAGTTTGCAGCTTCACACCTAGCCTGAGAGGGGCGTGTCTGCTAATGAGCCAGCAACAATTCCAAAAATACCCCATGACTCACAGAGTCAGATCACCCATTGTGTAACTCCCTGCCCTGGGGGAGGTGTACTGGATGTTCCCACCTGGATCTGAGGGTATATAATTTTGGGGTTTGAAGACCTTGGGGACCACTTGTCAGATACAGAGGAGGAACAGAACCTCGACAGGACTGTGACCATCATCTGCACCAACAGGTTTTTCCCTTCCTCTTACTTTGGACTCGGGAGGAACCACATGGGTCTCAGCACAGGGGCTAACAAACCCCTTTGTGTTTTTGCCCCAGGGTGCTGGGTTATACTTCTGGGTTTTGTGCGTTAAAATCAATTTCTTTGTGCCATTGCATTTATTGTAATATTTTTTATTAAATTGAAATTCTGGTTTACAATCTCTCTTGAGCTGGGTTCATTTCTCCTGCCAGTTTGCCTTTAAACCAGTGCACTTATATTAAAAACTCACAAGAGTTTCCCTGCCCAAACTTTTGCAGAGCCTTTAGTTCTTTAATACCTTGAATTCGCATAAAGAGAAAAAGTCACAGACCTTTTCCCAGGAGACTTCTTTTAATTTAGTGAGAAAAAGAGGCATTTTGGCAAAAAGGTTTAAAGGAGTAACGTACAACTGTAAAGGTCTAAAAACTAACCAATCCCAGTACGGGGGCAGAAACTGGAACACTTGAACACACAAAATGCAATTTAAGGGTCGTGGGGGCAGAACGTGTTAATAAGGAGAACCGGCTATGGTAACTTGTATTAACTAGGGGATTGCATAAGCTTCTGCTATAGTTGCACAAGTGGTTAATATTTTCTATAACAAGGATTTACATGGGGGGAAGAGAACAAAGGGTTTCAACATGGTCTGATAACATTATCTCAAGGGTCCTTCCTTATCCTGCTGCAGGAGACAGGCTAATCAACACAGCTGAACATCAACAGGTCTTGTTAGGTCCTTCAGGTGATAGGATTTCTCTCAGTCTCTGTCACCCGAGGTTTTTTGCTTAAGCCTTTTAAGCTCTTCACTGCTGTAAGCTGAGTTTCAGCCCTCACATACAACCAAAAAGATTCCATAAAGGTATCCAGCACACAACAACCACAACTTAAGTAAAATCAACCCATCAGTTTTAAGTTACCCAAAAATGCTTAAGAACAGAATAAAGAAAGAAAACAGATTAAGAGAAGAAACACAAGTAAAGAGAGAGAGAGAGAGACAGAGAGGAAGGAAAGAGATTAGAGTAAGAAGAAAGTAATTACAGCCATAGTCACATGGTGATGACTGGTCCAGAAAAGAAAGGCAAAACCAGAACCCAGTGTTCCTTTATTTATGTGCCTTGTCCACTGTGGTCACCCCTCCCAGGCAGGACATCCATCTTACTGACCCTTCAGTACCCCGAAAGCCAGAGTGAGGGGTGGAACAGACAATTGGAAAGTCCAGGAGGCATGTCATGGGTGGGATACCAGACAGGCCTTTTGATTGACAGCTGCCCTGCCACATGGCTACCGATACTGTGTGCCTTCTGTACAGCTATTAGTCTGCAGGCCATGTGCATCCTGATATGGAGGCCTGGCCCCCTCTTGTCACACACACACAGGTTGGTTGATTTGACCCAATTAAACAATCTAGTGAGATACAAATCTGGTCTCTCACACCACTAGAAAAATATTGTATTAGAAACTGAATCCTGCTGGAAAGACATTTGATCCATTAGAGACTTGGAACAGGTCGAAAAGAGATATTCCTCCCTATCCCTCTCCTGTGCATCCAAAAGATGGGATTTGGGAGAATATAACTGTTCCAATGCTCCATTATAATGTAATAAAGCAACATATATAACTGAAACAGAGCAAATAAGTCATAGCACATTTCTTATAGAAAGGTAAATGCACTGAAGGTTATATAGACTTATTTTTAATAGATGAATGGGAGAATTTAAATGCTACAACCACATTATTATTTAGTATTCACTAGTCCAATTTTTGAGGAAACTTCCATACTGCAAACTACAGAACAGAGCTGAGCCACTTTTGTGTCCCTCAGAAGCCCCATCTGCATCCTGGTGAAATCATTCAAAGATGCAATAAGGAAAGCACTTCTGTCTGGCCAAGAAGTTGAGTACTGCAAACAGGTGGACAGTATGTTTCCCAAGTCTTAGCATTCTAAGATTTGTAATGGAAACATAATGCAAACTAGTATACAGAAAAGTTTCTGCAAAGTTTCATCCTCCAGAGACATTTTCAACCACACAGATTCTCTGCTAGCACCACCTTGATGAATCCTCCCTAGCAATGTTCTGGGGCTTTGTTTCACAGCTGAAGACACTGGGAATTTGTATATATCTCATTTATGTGAGGTCAGGATATTGTTCAGCACCCTGAAAATGAAACATTTGGATAAACCTTTGAGGAAGCTATTTTTTATGATGATTTTCTTCTTAGACCTGTCATTTAGTTTTCTCGTGATCTTACTCATGCAGCGTTGGAGGGAAGGGAGAGGTCTCTGCTTTCCCCTTGTCCGAGGGTGTGCAGAGATGGGAGACAAGACCAGGAGTCCAGGAAAGAGAGAGTTTATTGGGACAATCTCCGAGGTTTTATAAGATTTCTGGGGTAAAATACCAGATCTGGGACTGTATTGGCTGAGAACTTAGGAAGGAGAAGCATCTAAGGTCCATTAACCAATGGAATTGGGACAAAGGCAGGGCTGGCTGCAGCCCTCACCCTGCCCCCCCAGCCACGAGACATAGGGGTCTTACACACGGAGCTTCCCACCTTGGAATAGCAGGGCAGAGAGGGAAGAAGGCTTGGGTGCCCCTCTGAACCCTAGGACTCCTGAGTGGGGGCAGGCACCACCTGGCCCAGGAGAAAGCAAACTAGCTTAATAGCTCATCAAGAGAACAAAGAAAGCTCAAGGGATACAATAAACATGGTGTGGTGGTTGTCAGCACAGCACAAACCAGGTAACAGAACCAGGCAGGGGATTGCAACAAAAAAAGACCCTATTACAAGTAAAACTACAACTTTAAAACTTCCACAGCAAGACTCTTAGTCGTTCAAGGTGTTTCTCCAGTGCTGTCCTCCTTGGGATTAATTTCAACATTTTCCTACACTTACTCACAGATTGTAAAAGATAAGTACAAGAAGTCGTCTAAATGTTTATTCATAGAACCAGTGTGGGATTATTTTTACCTCAGTAGGCACATCATAAGCTCAGAAGTAAAGTATGTACTTATAAATTGGATAACACTGAGGAAATAAAGTTCAGGGAGGATGAAGATACCAAACAACAAAGACTTTTTCTTTTAAAAAATGGGTAGCTAGTGGGAGAAAGAACAAAAAAAAACAACAAAAAAACCCACAAAAGCAAACTTTATAGATAATAGTTACATTGAGTCAGTTTTCTAAAGGAAAATTGTACATTTTATTTAAAAAATTGATATAAAAAATTGTTAGTAAGCAAGGTCAGATCTCTGCATGGTCACATCTCTGAAAATAATAAAAGGTAAATTGGTTTACCTGTGATAAGCACAACACCAAGAGGGGGACAAAAACATGTAATCTTCAATTAGTGCAACATTTTACATGTTTGTATGTGTAGTGGTAGGCAGTTAAATGTCACCCTGAGGCCCAATCCCATCTGATCTTGGAAGTTAAGAAGGGTCAGCCCCAGTTAGTACTTGGATGGGAGGCCTCTTAGGAATACTGGCAGTGTAGGTTCTGGTCTTGAGGACTTCACTGTCACTGTTCAAGCTTGCTCAGCTGTGGCAGATGAACCTTAGGAGTTAAAGGGTGGGGCCAGTTTCATGCACGCTGTGCCTCACCTAAAAAATCTACTGCACAGGCTTGAAGGACACTCCCACGTGGGGAGAGCCCTTCCCAAATCTTTTTGCGAAGCTTGGCCGTCATCATCATGATGTGTAGTGGTGGTTATCAGAAAAGATGGTGACATTATACTACAACTGTTCTTTTTTCACATCTAGTTGCATCACTGTCTCCAGGCTATTTCTAGCCTTTAAATGACCCAAGACTGAGAGGTGTTTTCAGTTAGTATTTATTCATTCTATTAAATTTGAGAAATTTGTGCATATAGCCTGTTTCTTGCTGTTGAATATCAACCATGTGAAATTTAAGTCATGATTCTTTGCTGTAACCATCCACAGCAATTAAATTCAAAGGAAAATGAATGGGGACAGAACTAATTATCACTTACAGTGAATTGAACATTACTGGATTTTTTTCTCATTTGATTTGTTTAGTTTTCTGTTGGCATCACTAAATAAGATTTATCCATAGCAAAAGACAAAGCTCATGATCCAAAAATAAATTTCACAAGCTTTGACATGCTTTTTAAAGTGAAATGTACACACCTGATGAAAAATATACATACTGGCAACTGAATAGTTGAAACTGAGGAAAGTAAATCCAGGTATCTTGAAGGATCACTGCAAACAAATGCACACATATGTTTGACAGAAAAGAATTTGTCTCAGAATACTGAACAAATTGGGGGAGGTTTAGTCTCCATTCAACATATATGTAGATACAGCTATGTGTAAAAGTTGCCAAATATTTGCTGTAATGATAGATGACACAGATTTAGTCAGTTGTGTTAGATGGTCAGTCCCAGAGAAAAAAAGAAAAAGAGGGGAAAGAAAAAAAAGCCAACAATTTTTATGAAACATTTCTACAGAAAAAGCACAACAAAATCTCACAGGAGGCAAGGTTGAAGATAAGGTTTAAGAAGTAGAAAATTATTCAATGTCTTGTGGTAGAAAAGGAAGAATTTCAGAGAAATGGGACAGTAGAACTGAAACAATGATACCGATGAGTAAGACACCAAGAATGCATAAACAAGATAAGTAGTTATGGGACAAAGTTTATTATGCGAAATCATAAAAATTGATAGCAATTCTGGAAAGAAATGATATACTCTTTCTTGAGGGATGAGGAAGGATAAGAACCCGAAAAAATGGGCTGAAAACAGCACTGCTGCAGTTTCAGCCTTTAAGTGATCAATCAGTCTGGACTTGGTGTAAGAGACTGAAATAATTGGTTAAGATCACCAAAGTCTATTCCCCACCCAAACATTCCTCCTGGATTTCAGGGAATTGGACTGTAAGTAAAGCCTCCTGATGGGAACTTGAGATAAGATAAAGGTGGTACTATTGTCTAATAATTCCAGTTTTAAGGAGATATAAACAAGGCTGGGAGGAGGCCACAGCCCACGCACTTATTCACACACTCTCCCTGTGGGAGACTGGACTGGACTGTTAATGCTGATGGCTCAAACCATCAGAAGGGTGCTTTGCTAACAATGTGTAGAGCGGCCAATCAGATGCTGAGGGCCTACCTACCCCACATCTCGGGCTACAGGCTGGGTGTTAAACAAGACAAGAGGCAAACCCTGCAAAGTGGGTTTATTTTCTTACACTATTGACTCAGCCTTGATAACTCTCCTCCAGGGAAGCATCAAGACATGCATCTATAGCCTGCAGGTATTAATCTCTGATGATGGGCCATAATGAGCCATAAGGGACTCACCTGCACTGACAATAGGCAGGTGTCAAAGACTCATAACATGTCCCCTGATTCAGTATTACATCATCCATTTTAAAACTCTCCACCCCAGGGGAGGTACTGGAGGTGTTGCTACCTAGCCTAAGCATAATAAATACTCCTATGGACTTCTCTCAAGGCTTTTTTTTCCTCACCATGTGGGCTTCTTCCCTCACTGCCCTGGGATTTCCTCCATCTCCAGCAGATCAAGACCATCACTTGAACTAACAGACATGGAAATTAAAACTACCAAATCTCATTGCTAGATCCAATGTGTGGTAGCTATATATCTTTCTACTTTTATGCTTGCTTTCTCTTTCCTTTCCATATACATTTCCTTAAGTGTTATTTTTATGCTTTTATATTGTCATATTACTACAGATAATAAGAACCAAAATGTCTATATACCTGTTTTACTTTGTAATAAAATTGTTCTAAATTAAACCCTACATGTATATATATTTACAAACACCAATCATTCAGTGTCGTTTCACTCTAATCCAGACCAACAGATCTGTTGACAAGAACCTGGGTTACCTTTGCCTTCAGAGCAGGGTTGTAACACTTGGAAAGCTAGGTTTGCTAAAATTTCTTTAAAAGTGTGTTTCAGAAAATGGTACATTGATACATTCAGGACGAAGGACTATAGTAAAGGATGGTACTGCACTGATAGTTGTGTACATATTTCTCTTAAAAATGAAAGGAGAGGAATGGGAAATATGTACTAGATAATGATCTAAACTCTAAGGGTGCACTGAAACTACTCATCATTATCTACAAGCTAAAGAAGTCTGTGTTTCTACAGATAGAGGTAAGGTTATTTCTACTGGAGGAAAAAAGAAAATAATGACACTGAGCAGCAATAATGAATAAAGGAATAGAAGAGAGAGAGTTTGACACCATAAATATTACTTTGCAACAGCATTACCTGTTAGAAACACTATTAGAAGGGAAAAATAAATGCAACATTTTAGAGACATAGAGATATCTCTACAGTTGTGACCTTCAAACTGTGTTGTTTGTCATTCGGTGCTCTTTCTCTTTCTCTTTAAATACAAATGGAAGAACTGATCACTGTTTAATTAAATATTGCTTTAGTTTAACTGCTCTTGTCTCCAAATGAATATTATTTTATCATAATATCCTTACAAGCACACATATAAAAGCAAATACTCATATAAATGGCATATAATTTTCTGATGTTATTTGTATCATGACAGCCATTGTTAAGACTCTTCTTAACACAGATACACCATTTGATTGTTCTGTTAAATTTTTGCAGATTTTTGACACTGTTTCATGAGGTTTCAAAGACATCTGAAATGAACGGTTTGTGATCCACTTACTACTTATATTAGCTTTCACTTGTTCTTTCTTGTACAAAGCAAAACACTCTATGAAAGCTTTCTTATTATATATTCAAATAAAAATTACCCCCTTCCACTGGCAACCAAGGATGCCAGTAAGCCTTCTAGGCTGTCATTCTGAGCATTCAAATTTCAAAATATGTGTTTTTAGGAAACTCTCTTCTTGGTTTTGCAATCATGTTGGTTTCCCAAATGCTTATATGCATGGGTAAAGATACAATCAGATTCTCAGCTTCTAGCAAAAGATTAAAAGCCATCCATGCCTCCTAAATAATGTAAATTTAAATTGCTTAGGAGTTGACATTTTTTTAATTCGAGCAGAAAATCTAGGGGTTAGAATTCAAGTTATCTCAAATATGGCTTGGGCATACTTTTCAATGGGCCTTGTATAGAAATGTTTCTCTATATTCATTGTGAGACATAAAGCCAAATTAAGGACTTGGTTCGACAGAGGCTACACCTCTGTGTAGGGTGTGCAGCCTGGCTAAAGTGGATTAGCAGAGTGGAAATAGTGGTACCAAGAACCCTATGTGCTTTGAGGTTCTGACTTCTGATGAACCATACTGTGTTCCCATTGACTTGTACCTAAGCTGGAGTACCCTTGGTGTGCTCCTGCAATACATTGTCCATTTTAGTTTTGTTTAAGAGGGATTTAACATGTGTTTTCCAGGAGTGGTGTATAAAGTGTAGCGTCAGTTGATACCAATCAGGAAATTCAAGTCAGTAGTTTTCTCCCAATCCAAACTGAAGAATGTTGATAGCCCCTGACTTTGAATGTATTCAGGTTTTGCATTGCACATAATTTTTATGACACTAAAATCACTAGCATTTCCAGTCATGACAATGTGTTAATATTGACAATCCTTGAATTGTCTTTGTGTCTTCTTTTTTAAAGATGCTGTTTAAATGTGTAGGTATATATCTGGCAGCATAAGTAAATCATAAACATATATCTATAAATTTATAACTGTGGTAAGAGAAATGTCTCATATGCTCTTTGTATTTAATCTGTGGAAGAAAAGCTTTAAGATGTGAATATTGCTTTATGGAGGGGAACAGCTGTCTCTGAAAGTTTTCCCTGCGGACTGTACCGCTCAACTAAAGAAATCACTGTAAAAGATGGAGTTATTTATGCTGCATGGAAATAACATTATATTAAAAAACCACACCACACACACACATATTATGTTTAAGTATGGGGAGCTCTCCATCTCTTTCTTTCTGTGGAATAATAGAATGGAAACAAGAAAAAAAATTGGAGGAAATTGTATTATTATATTCATTCCTTTTCAAGACATTTTTCATATTCAGCATAGCTCCAAAGACACTGGAAAAATGAAGAAATCTGGAACTAGATGATATTTAAGGTTCCAACCTAAACCATTTTATGATTCCATGGTTGCACAAACTTCAATATTCCAGTATGCCATATTAATATGGCAATTATATTTTTTCAGTGACTGATTATAAGCATGAGGTACATGCAACATGAGGTTTCTGTTCCAGATACTATGAACACCACTGGATATGGCACATTTGTGTTTAAGCTGGGAATCATCAAATTTTGGTCATATTCCTATGCTACTAAATTTCTACCAGGACTAGGAGAACTCAATTAACTTCTCATTTGCTTTGTCACCCAATCTAAGAAATCAGGACAATATACTTGACTCTCTTTATAATGCACTTTGACATCAATAAGAGAAAAAAAGCTGGGTAGATGCAAGACTGTTCTGTGCCACAGAACTATCACAAATGCATACAGCTCCAGGGACACACAATGGAAAATATGTCACTGCTCTTTTAACTTCAGCTAAGACTTTTAAAAAAAAAAATTTGCCAATTTTTAATTATGTACTCGTAGAAAATACGACTGTTAGGAACCTCGTAGGGTTATGTAATCAAACAGTTCTGCCCCAAATCAGATTCAGCTGACATTTGTAGCTTGTTTCTTTTTTTTTTTTTTCTTTCCTTTTTCCTTTTTTTTTTTTTTTGGTAGACACAGAGAATTTACAACCTTTTTTTTTTAGCAAAATGATCAAAAAAGGAACCAGCATCAAAACAACTTTTTGTTAATGATCTTTTGCAATTACTAAAACATATTAGGTTTCTGGAAAAAAATGACAGATAATTTTTCCTGTGTATCTTACATCAACTCTTGCAAGTCCTGTGAAATTCTTAAGTAAGATACTTAATTTACATGAACAACCAAATAGTCCTGATTTATGTAAGATGTTCTTGCCTGTTGTTTAGCATTACTTTCACTTATAATAATTTTTGTTAATAATAGATAATATTACCATGAACTCAGACAGTAAATACTTAATAAGGCAAAGCTATTAATTTATTTATCATTTTGTCTCTTCCCTTTTTTTCTAAAATCATGATTTATTATGAAAAACAAAGCATTATATTTTGGCATATTTTTTCAAATACTTAGGTGCATTATGGTACTGTGTAATGCCTTTAGAACACCTAGATTTCAGGCCATCCTTTGTACAAAAAAAAAAACC
>VWZD01006650.1:29080-45030 GCA_013396695.1 Sakesphorus luctuosus | reverse complement strand
TTGACCTTGGGAATGAATAGAGGGGGTAGAATACACAGCTTTGATCAGCCCCACACAGTGACAACTGGTCCCACCTGCTGAACTAGGACAGGTATTTAGCTAACACTACTTCGGTATTTTTTTAACTCAAGAATTACTCAAGCATTGTATCTTAAAAAGATGTATTTGTTCTGAACTTTCAAAGATGGATTTACTATTTATTTCATAACATAACCTGTCTGTTCTATAACTTGATACTGAATGTTTTTCCAGGAGAAAGGAATTACAATAAGAATTAACAGTCACTTAATTGCATACTCTGGATTCTTGTAGTAATTTAGATTATAACAAAACATTAAATGATAATATCTAGGAAGTTGAACTGAAAGTTTATTAATCAGTTCTCCACAGTCTGTTAAAATTTCTAAAGAGAACATTTAGTGACAGCCTCTGTTAAAAACACTAGCACAGGTGAGAAATCTCTTGCTGACTGTAGTAACATCTATGAAATTCATAGCCATTTTTGAGAATATGTATATAAAAATCCACAACTATGTTGGTACTTGTTATGTTCTTTTAAGTGGATCAGTACAAATCTCAAACTGTTAGAACAGATTTCACAAAGATAATAGAAAGTAATTTGTCTCTACTAAAAATAAAGCACTTACTAAACAGTACACACCATGAGACAATCTCAAAGTACTACATAAAAATTAAATAATTTTGCTACACACCAACACTGATAAATATTAATATATTTGCATCATATATAGGGAATGTGAAGCAAATGCTCTAATGTGATTAATCTTCAGAATTCAGAAATTAAATCAATCATCTCAGAGGATTCCAAAGTTCCATCCTAACTGTTAGGTCATCCTCAAACCATAAATATTTCTGTTTCATATGCATCATAATTATGTAACAATTAAAATTCCAAATGAGTATTACATCTAACCAAAGTAAAGACAATTTACAGGGAAGATTATTCTTCTCTTATAACTATATATAGTGCAAAATACTATGCAAATGTGTACTGTGTTGTTATTTCCACTTCCACTAGAAAAAAGCATTATTCCATTATACTGCTGATAAGGATATTTCTCTTAGCATTTTTAGGGGTTACCCTGGTGTCTTCTGTTAATGTCATACTTAATGCATATTTTGCTTACACTACTAAAAGGCTGAATGACCTAATGAGAATTATTTCATTGGATTTCTTTCCATGGGGTTGGAAAATGTAGTATTTGGACAAATTGCTATTACTATGAACAGACTATTAACTGGGTAAGTATTGTTTACATAAACAGAAATTTTACAACGAACTGTCTGTTCAATGAGCTGAAAAGTAGCACTAAGCTATAGAAGAAAACTTATGTGCTGACATTAGTAACTACAAGGAATTGGTCTTTGAAAGTTTCCACCATAGTATATAACCTGAAAGAATCTTGGAAGTCTAGGGATTAACACTGCTGAAATCCACTAAAGCTCTATCCTACAAAATTGCTGAACATGTAATAGAGTTAGTGCCACCAACATTTTTTCTTCTTTCAGCTGATTGCTAGTCAGTGGTTCATATTCAGGAAGAATCCCAAGCATTTTACTCTTTAATGTAGTTAGTATTTCCATTGAATATTCTAGGCTTTGCTTGCAACCTGAAATTCCTGTGCCCACATGTTCGTTACTCTTCTGAAAAAGTTTTCACCAATGGGAGACATGTGTTAAGACAGTGACTGTTACAACTGTGTCACGAAACAGAAAAATACGGAAAATCCAGGTTAGTCATTCAGAAACTAGGCAATCAAAGAAGACACTGGTCTCTCCAGCCCAATTTCTGGCACCCAGGCACATGCACCTATGAACTACGCTGGCATTCAGACTTCCTTCCCCTGCATCCCATTATGTATCCCATGCTCCAGAAGTGACTCACTGTGATGGGTGTCATATGTGGACTGGTCACAGTGAACCCTTGATGGAGCATATTTTGAACTAAGAGAGGTGAATGCCTAGGGGCATGGGAGAAATTATGGGATGCAGGGGAGGAGTATTTGGGGATTGTTCAAGTCTCATTATAGGATGTTTAGGGAAACACCAAAAGGGTTGAAGAGAATCTAGATCATCTGAGTAGGAGCAAGTTTGAGAAAATTTAGGGATAAGGAGGTGAAAAGGGCTGGTTGCATGTAAATAGCTTGCTGGCCAGAATACTCTGTCTGGCCCTACCTGCATTTGATTGGCACAATTTCTAACCATTTTTATGTGTGAGGGACTCCCTCTTTTGCGTGCCTGCCTGTAGAAGCAGGTCTGAGTGCCATCAACAAGCATGGGACCACAGTTCAGAGGGTGCATGTGCCTGGGTTCCAGCAACTGCACTGGAGGGACCAGAGTGAGTTAAACCCAAGTGCCAGCCCTGGGGTGTGACGAGGGTCAGAAGCCCATGTGTCCATGGTGCAGCACCTGGAGTGAGTCTTGGTATGGGAAGGTGTGTGATCACTAGTGAAGATCCAGCTGGATGAGCAAGTGAGCAGGTGGCATAGTCTGGGATCTGGAGGGGAGAGGTGTCTCAAAGGGTGAGACCACAGGAGAGGCTCTCTGGGAAACCAGGGAAGCGCCAGCAGTTGCTGGAGAGACCATCTGTAGTCTTTATGGGCAAGATGTGATGGTGTGTGTGTCTGTAAGGATGACAACCAGGGGAGCTTGACTACTAGGCACTAGGGAAGTCCCAGCTAGCTCTGGGTGTTCATGTGTGACTGTGCATGAGTGAGGCAGTCTGCACTAGCAACTGGAGAGGGTCTGTAGTCCCAGGGGCTTGTATAGCCAGGTACTAGGAATACTGGGATACAGGCATAGCTGCTGGGCACACCAGGCATCTAAGCCTAGCTTTTGAGGAAGGTCCATGTTATGCATAAGTAGATAAATACTTATGTATGTGTACATACATATATTCTAACTAGCAAACCTCCACTCTGTTCAGTTAGAGATGGGGGCAGGATAAGGCTGTTGCTGTCTGTGTTTTTGAGGTGCTGCTCCATGGGTCCGAGGTCTGTGTGACCAGCTGTGTGTGTCTGTGAGGTGTATACATGTGTCCTGTGTCCATATGCCTGATGGGAACACAAACTCAGCTTTGCTACTGGCTGCACCTAGGACATGGAGCTGTAAGAGCTGCAATGGTCTCTTGGGCTGTTGCACCCAGCAGCATAATATATTTTCCTGTAACAATAATCTTTTTCAAAAGGAGAATTTTTTGGCACAGTCCTCATAGTATCCTTTTCACTATACTTAGTTTATCCAATGCTTCCTTTTAGATCCTGTTTTCTAGATCTCCAATCTGCATCTGGCATTGCATTAATTTGAAATGCCTCTCTTTGGCAGATGTACTTTTTGAAGGTCACCTGCCCAGACAGTACTCCACCTCTTGACCCACCAATGTAAAGTAAATAGTTTTAACACATCTTACAGACTTAAATTCTTGACTATACTTTGAATATGATGTTTGACTTTTTTCATGATAGGATGATATTACAGATTCAAGTTCAGTTTATGATTCACTATAATCCCTGGAAAAGTGGGAAATTAATTTCTTCACAGTCATTTGATTTTTTCTGACTTATGATGTTAATTATATCTGTCTAAATGTAGCTCCTTACACTTGTCTATGTTGAACTGTATCTGTTTTTTCCTCCAGACCATTGCTTCAATTTGTCAAGATCATTTTTGATTCTCAACCTATCCTCGAGTATGCCCACAGTCCTTCCCAGCTATGTGTTGTCTGAAAATTTAATCATATGCTCTTGATTCCATCATCCCAGTTGCTAATGAAAAAAAACAAATGAAGCTCTACTCTGTACATCTTTTCATTCAGGCAGTGAACCACAAATAATTCTCTGGGCACAGTTTTCCAAACACTGTTTAAGGTGTCTGTAGAAGAGTCAACAAAAATCTGTTTCTTTACCTGGATTATTAAAAAATAAAACAAATCAAAACAAACAAAAAAAACAAACCCCAAAACCAAAACCAGGAAAAGTTACAACAGTTGAAAGCATACTGAATTTCCAGGGCCTCTGATGATGTAAAAAATTTAGGTAAGTTGGACCAGATTTTGGGGGTTTTTTTCAACTCACATTACTTCATCTATCCTTTACACTTTAAAAGCTTGACATAGTATATTAACTCAGACTTTTTTCTTTGTCTGTATAATTCTATATCACTCTCCTCTACACCCGTCTTCCCCACAAATTCTATGAACACTACTGTACTGTTTTTCCTTGTACTTCAAGTTGAGATATATGTCAAATATATATATATTTGCTAAATTTGTAAGGATATATTAGCATATCTTCATATCCACATGTAAATTTCCACAAGTTTTGAAGGTGTCTAAGCTCTCAATGCAAAGAAAATAGATCGCCAGTTTGATTAAATTACACGCATAATTGTCTAGTATAATTTGTGATCATTCAGGGTTTCCAAGGCAGGCACTGGGGATATAATACCAGGTCAATGTGAGACCCATGTCCTCATTATCTAACCTGAAGCAACTGAAATGCATTTTAGGTTCCAATGATGACAGTGGGAGTTTAGGACTAGTAACATCTATTGCTCTCTGAGATGTTGCAGGGTATTCTCACCCTGACTCAAGTTCCTGCTTCAAAAGGACATTTGGTGTGGGTACAAGTGAGTATTTTAATCTAGTACCTGCACACCTTCAAGTGCCTACATAAAAAAAATCTGAATTTAAGGGTTCAATCTTAAATTGAATCCCACACACAGTCATAGATTCTCCTTGATACAATGAGTTGCCCTGAGATGTTTACAAGACTTCTGAGTTATGTAAACCATCACTAGTTTAAATTTCTTCTTGCAGGCCAATGCCTTTACCTAGATTCAGTTGAAAAACATAGTTTTTGCTCAGACTAAGGTCAAAGTATCTACATCTGCTAAGATACTTTTTGGTGTGCTGACTGATCTCCAGTTGTTTTTATCCAGGAAGACTTGAGTCATAACTGCTAGGTCCATAAAGATATTGCAGATATACATCCTAAAGCTGATCAAAAATCATTGTATTCCGTATTAGAGTGATGGAACTGATTCTTTTATTCTGCCTTCACTGGCATTGACTCCTCTAGCCAGTAGCTCAAGCTAAATGTTTGGGGAAGACAGAAAGAAAAAAGATGCATTAAACATTTCATCCTCCTTAGTGTCTTCTGTTTACAATTCACCCTTCCCAGTGACCAATTTCATACTAATCCACTTACAAAGTTATGGCTACATTTCTGATGTCTCATACTACTTGCATCTTCTTTTCTGTCTTGGCCTTTCTAACCCAAATCCCTACATACTTGTGCTACCTTTTTATAAACCTCATGGATACTCAACCAGTTTCTACTTCCTGTAAGATTTCTTAGGTTTGATTTTTAATGAAGAAATGATGACTTAGTCACATTGTTCTCTACCTGTGCTTCCTTGTCTTCTTCCATTTTGGGATAGTTAGTGCTTGTACATTTTGTTGTTGCTTTACACTTTTTACCCTTAATTCATTGAGAAAGACATTTTTATCTAACCATTTCTTTTATTGATTTGTTAAAGTGTGCCTTTTAATTTTTTTTCTTGAAATTAGGTCAAACTAAACCAAGGAATTTGAAGCAGCAGAACACTTTCAGGGGTGGTGACTCTAACACTTCCCTGGGCAAAGGGGAACAGTGTTCAATATGTAGATATGGGTTAGGACATTAATTACAAGCTCTTCTCAGAAATAATACTCTCCAATGACTGAAAGCCAAACTCCTTCAGTAAACAGGAAACAAATATTGTCTTGAATTATTGGTCACGTGACAACTCCAAGAGGGCTTTCTCTGTCTCCATGAAAAGATATATACAAAGGGTTGTTGAATTTAGTCACACTGATCAATAATTTTAAAGCGCCTAAGGAGACCTGGCAGATAGCAAACCATTACTGGCTTCATCGTTTGAAGTCCAAGCCTACTTTATTTGCTGAATTATCTTTACATGTTTCTTTCCAGTCATATCTTCCTCTTTTAGGAAGTTAATCCAAAATCATTGGTCAAGGTAGGGTTCAATATGAGATTAATATACAAATTGGCCCAGTTACAGATGTATCTACATGTACACTGTACCCAAGCTCTTACTATACCCAGCTGAGATATAGGGCTTAAGTTATTCTCTACAGGTAGGTCTCTACTGTAATTAGAGATACTATAGGATATGCTGCCTAGCATTCATCTATTATATCAGTGAGATCTTTTATCCATAACCTTTTGTAGGCACGTTTACTTAACTGCCATCACATGCAGATACTGGGATCCTTTCTGGCCTCTCAAGTAGCAATATTTAGGCAACTGAACTGATCTCCTACTGGCTGTAACTTGCATAAAGAATAGCTCAAGCAAGTGTATTACATTAATGCAAATTTGGGGTAAAAACGAGTATCAGGATTTTTGCATAAAATGGCTTACTCCTATATCTCTATAGGAGAATATATTCAATAGGAGAATATTCAATTTCAAGAGAAAAACTATTTATTCTTTCTACATCATTTTAGAACACTTTAATCTTGATATAAGTTTAACTTAGGAAACCATAAAATTTCTCTTATGGATATTTTTTAAACTCTATTGCTTTCCAACACCTCTCAGCTCTTATGCTGCATTGATCTGTTCACTGTAGCCCTTTTTCATAAGCAATGTTTTCCTATTATCTCTTCTTGAAATGAACTACTAAATAACACAGCATCCTATATCTTCCCATCAAGAAAGTATCTCAATGGCAACTGGTCAAGCTGAATTAAGTATATATGTAGACTGAATTAATTACATGTATTTTGGGGTCACATTTTAAGAGATTCTGTTATTTGGCAGTTCATAGAAATGCGTCAAGTAACTTTATCAGTGAACACAAATAACTTTAGCACTGAGCAATAAAATGCATTATAGCAGAGTTGCAAATCTCTCCCCATGCATAGCAAAACATCTTCTCGACATATTGGGAAGAATGAGTATTTATATATATCTGACTGCATGTACTTGTTTATGTTTAATAATTAACCAGAAAACATAAGAAGCCATTAGCTCTTTTGCAAGGTTGGTTGTCTGGTGGCTCATAAAATCCAAACACTTTTATTTTTCATTCTTGCCTCTGAAATGTCTCTGTTGGCTTCTCAGCCAGTACGGCATTTTTGTCTTTTGAGGTTTTGTGCTCAGAGTGGTTTGTATAATATGAGATGATATGCTGTTCAGATATCCTTCATCAAGCCATGTGTTATGTATCCTTTCTGCTATTGCTTCTTCCAACTTTGTTTCAGAACAGTGTTAATCTTTCACTGCTGATGGAGTTTCTTTCTGAGTATCTTCTACAACTTCCTCATTTGGGCACAAAGCACCTTCACTGACTTTCCCCTTTATCATTTTTGTTGTTTCATCAGCTACAGCAACAATGTTCCAGTAATCCATTTCCATAAGACAAATCTCTAATCTCAAACTACATGACAACTAGATAACATGGAAATTTTGATGAATAGGACTGGAAATCTGTAAATTAGTGAGCCTTACTGAAATAAACCCACTTTAATTTGCTAGCTATTCTTATTATTAATAGGAATCCATATGAATGTAGTCTAATTTAGTCTCTGGCTAAATTTATAACTCCCCCATTCTTAAATTATTTGGAAGATTTAAAATGTTTCTTCATAGCACGAATGACTCCAAAATACATTTCATGAATACTTATTTTCATTTGTGGTGCCACCCCTGCTTGAATCAAGGACATTTGATAGTGATGATGGATATTTTAAAACAGCATATTTAGAAATATTTTAATTCTTATAAATAGATATTTAAGCTTGGTTTGAATACGTTTGACTGGTTGATAGAACCAAGATGCAAAAATGGTCATTTTGGGGAAAATACTGTTTCCTGACAAGGAGAAGTGTAAATTTGCAATCCTAGAGCAATGAAATCATATCTCTGTTCTCCTCTGCAAAGACAAGGCCTTAGCATCCTCTTCTTATCCTTCCCATGATGAACTTCCACCCCTTAGCCTTTCTCCACTATCACCAGCTCTCTCACACATCAAAATGCTGACAACCAGGATCTTTCTCCCTTTCATCTCCTGCCTATACTTCCCTCAGCAAGAAGCATCACTCTCCACACTTTTTAGTTTACCTAACACATTCTCTCCAAAAACGCTTTGGGTCAAACACTAACCCCTACTCTCTGAATAATCCTGATACCTCACTGCAGCACATAGTCAGGTGACAGAGACTGAAAGGAAACTGAAAGCACATGAGGTATAATTCAGGCACCCAAATACAAATTTGAATCTCTAGGGCCCCTTCAAAAACCTTAGGGGGTCTGAGTTATCTGCAAGGGACTTCATTGTATTAAGTACAATCTGCGTGAGACATGTGAGGCTAGGAGGAATTTTATATTGGGAAAAAAGCTCCTAGAAGTCTAAGCTACTAAATCTTCTTTTGCTTTCCAATATGTTTCAACCTGGACATCAACTAATCGCAGCCAGGCATATCTAAATTCATACCTACTTTCTTCAGGATATCTTTTGCGACTCTGTAGTCCTTTCCATCCCCCTTGAGAACTGATCACCTTTGCAGTAGTAAGTGAAGCTTAGAAGAGGTTTTAACTTATTATTCCTCAGTTTGTTGCCAGATAGACCATTGCAAACATATTAAAAATGGTGTAGGAAATAGAAGAAGTAGGTGGCAAAACAATCAGCAATATTCAGCAAAGAAATGGAAGCTTAAATTTGCCATTTATAAAACCAGAACCACATAATAGTGATCTGTTGATATTCCAATCTTCTTACATGTAAAATATATATGTATCTATGCTGCCCATAATGTTATAAAATACCACATTATTTGGAAATACAGGGAAGTTTTGCTTCTCACAAGCATTCAGGGTCTGCCTGATCCTAGAACAGCTCAGTACACCAAAACATAGGGTGTAAATCTGCATAATATGATTTAGTGTCACATTAGCAATATCTAAGCTAAAGCTCCAGGCTAAGAAACCTAGTTCCTACTGAAAGATGGATAACCTTTTTTTTTTTGTGAGTGGTGTGTAATCCTAGTGAGGCAATGCATCAATAACAGATACTGTACAGGTACACTAGCAAAGTGACAGAGTAAGTTTTGTTTACGCTATCGGGCTAGAAGTCTGAAGTGCTCAATTTAATTTTTTACTCTAATATTTGTGTGACTTCCAATAAGTTATTCAGTGATTTTTCTGTCACTGCTGTTTATATATAAAATTATAAACTAGTTATTTGTAGCCATAGTTATCTCTAATTATAGACAATGCTCTTCTTCTGTACACCCTATAACTGTACTTTCTGTATTTTCTACAAATTCATGAAATCTCTAGAACACATAATGCTTCGGCTTTACCTAAGTACCCTTTATGAAAGAATGAGCAGGGGAAGGGGGCTTGTGGTCAATCCATAATAGCTCCTCTGCTGTTTGTCAGCTTTTATTGTTCATGGTTTCCTCCTTCCCCAGTATGGTCTCCCCATGCGCCACAGTTTCTTCAACAGATACCCACATACTGCAGTGTGGGATCCTCCACAGGCTGAAGAGTGGCTATGTGCTCTCCCTGGGCCACAAGGGAGTCTCTTCTCCAGCACCTGAAGCACCTACTTGCCTCCTTCTCTCACCTTTGTATTCCCTCTGCTGTTTCTCACTCTTTTTGTTCCCTCCTTATCCCCTTTCTTCAATACATTTTCCCCAAGGCTCCCCAACCTTGACGGCAGGGCTCAGCTCTGTCATGCAGTGGGTGGGTTGGAGCCAGCTGTAAAACAGCTTTGTGGGTATCTGCTGAAAGAACTGTGGTCCATGGAAAGTCCATACTGGAGAAAGGGAAAGGCATTACCATCCCATGCCTGTACTCCCTTATGCTGTATCCTTTATTCCCACTTCTCTGGGCCTCTTCTGTCATAAGAGGCATTAAGTTACAGTCATAAATTTTTCAATTTACACAGAATAATGGCTTGTTACCGTAATCTGTATAAAAACCTGTGATACTACTATATAAAGATAAGCAAAAGTAAAACCTCTTAGACATAGACTCCTCATAACAAAAGTTGCTGCTGTTAAAGTAAAAACTACAAACAGCTCAAGACAAGCTCAGAGTGAGCCTGACAAGCCTCATTCATAAGGTCTTCAAAGTCAGCACAAAACGTGTTCCTTAACTTCACTCCCAAACTCTACCTCCTCCTTCACATCAGCACAGGGGATGGAAAATGGATGTTGCGGTCAGTGCTTCACATGCTATTTCTGTCTCTCTTTCCCACGTAGGGGAAGGACTCGACATTCTTCCACTGCTTTACTGTGGAGTCCCTCCCACAGGAGACAGTCCTCCCCAAACTTCTCCAACATAAGTCTTTCACACATACTCCATCATGTATTTCTTCCATGGGGAGTAGCAGTTCAGGAGCAGATTGGTTCAGCGTGAGTCCCCCATGGGGTCACAAGTCCTGCCATGAAACCTGCTCTAGTGTGGGATTCCCATGGGGTCACAGCCTTCCTTGGGTATCCCCCTTCTCTGGTGAGGGCTCCTCCAGGGGCTGCAGGTCAATCTCTGCTCCACCATGAACCTCCACAGGCTGCAGGGGTACAGCTTGTCTCACTGTAGTCTGCACCCCAGGCTGCAGGGGAATCTTTGCTCTGGGGGCTGGAACACCTTTTCCCCCTCCTTCTTCACTGATCTTAGTGTCTGCAGAGTTGTTTCTCTCACATATTCTCAATCCTTCCTGACTTCTGTTGGTGTTGCTGCAGGGGTTTTTTTCCCTTCTTAACTACATTATCCCAGAGGTGCTACTACTGTCACTGATGGGCTTGGCTTTGGCCAGCAGTGAGTCCACCTTGGAGCTGCTCAGCATTGGCGCTGCTGGACATGGGGGAAGCTTCTAGCAGCTTCTCACAGCAGCCACCCATATATTCCCCTCACTACCAAAACCCTGTCATGAAAACCCTATAAATGTTACTAGCAATGCCATTTATTGGTCTGCAGGGCTACACTCCAGAGAGATATCACGATAGATCTTGGAACAGAAAATGAATTTTTCTATGATTCTGAAGTTATTTATATTCATTGAGACATTTATGTTAGATACCCTAGCTCTCTATTTACTAAATCAGCAAGTACAAGATACTTGCAGTCTATACACGTCCCCTCCTCTCCACTTTGCCATTCTCACACATATGATTATGGTACAGACATAATTGTTCTGCTTTAGCTGCTTTGCCCCAACAGGCAATTTCTTGCCCAGACAGGAAATTTCATTGACTAAATCTGTTCCAGGTGCTAATGTGTCAGTGAAAAGAAGAGATTCTCATAGACACTAGTCTAAACTCAAGTAGCATATACATTGCCTCACAATCAGAACTACGGCCCAAATGGTGATTAGCTTTCTGAAAGCTTTTAATTGTCCCAATGGAAATCAAGGTATCTATTTCTAAGGACTTAAAGAGCACAGTTGCCTGTGTCAAACATAGCTAAGGCCACAGAAAGACTTTGCCATGAGATAAGCACAGAATGGAGTGACAAGATGATGCTAACTCCAGGCCTGGCTGAGGTGAGATTTGGTTAGCACATCCTGGGTAATATCCAGACAAAAATTCCCACTGTGGCAAACTGTGTAAAAAAGAAATTGCTCATATGCATGTCACCAGTCAAACAAAGATCAACCTCAAGTTATAGGACAAATGACATCTGGGACCACCACCAACCATGAAAGCCCTATCCAAATATGCATCTGTGGGTACCTGGAAATAGGACTGTAAGTTAAGCCACCACAATAGGAACTTGATTTAAGATAAAGGTGGTATTGTTGTCTGGATGTTATCTCAAACCTAGAGGAAGGTTAATAAAGTTTGGGTAGAAGAATTTATCACAAATAATGGACACAAAGAATGCAGAAGGAACACCATCTCAGCAACTGTGTGAAAATCAGCTCCAAGTGAGTAAAAGCTAATTCTGGCAGAGGGAGATTGTGACCCCTGACTCACAGCCCACCAACCCAGGAAACCCACCAACTAAAAAGAAGAGAAAGACTAGTCATGTGGAATAATTAGCAATAGAAGTAAGGGAATCATGTAAGCAATAGAATAAAAGAATGAACTGTGCAGCCAATGAGCACTAATTCCTTTGTTTGTTAAGATACATACATAGTGAAAAGTTTTGAATGACCTCAGGAATCCCACCAATGAGAAGCCTGGGGTAAAGATGGACCAACAGAATGCTATTGGATTCATCAGTGGAGCCTATCTGCTGTTTGATCTTTCCATCTCTCTCTGTGTCTCTCCTCTCTTATGAAATTAGCTCAGTTAGGGCATGGTGCTAATAATGCTGAAGTCATAGGTTCAATCCTTGTACAGGTCATTCACTTAAGAGCTGGAATCGATGATACGAGTGGGTCCCTTCCAATTCAGAATATTCTATGAATTTCTACTTATTTCTATCTCTCTACCACATGTTCATTGTTAAATAAAACCCACATTATTGACTTTGGTATATGGTCTTGTTTTCACCTTAAGTTGAGCAGAAGAATCTCTCACGGATCCTAACATTAAATTCACATCTTGCCAGGATACCCTTGGATGTGGCAGAGTGATTGATGTGATCCAAAGTTGTTCTTGAGTTTTCTGGTGTGACATGTTGTAAGGTTTTTCCTGGAGGAAGTCTGACCAATAGCCAGGGGGTAGTGGGCAGAAAGAGATTGACCCCTGGGGGATTAATGACAGATTCAAATAATGGTAATTTTTGTCATCTCGTTATTGACCTGGGAACATCAGAGGTGTTGAAAGGTTTTATGCTGTAACCCAGACCCATTCTAAAGTTTTCTCCAGGAGAAAATCAAGCTGACCCTCAGAGGTTTACAAGGGAGAAAGACATTAATCCTCAAAGGACTAATGACAGATTCAAAAGGAATTACTCCCCAGGGTGATTCAAATGGGGACCGTAGCCTTCTGATAAAATTAAAGAGATAATGCTAACCCTTCTTCTCCTGGCATGACCTGGGCTTATAAAAGTTGGCATGACCTACAGACAATGGTAGGTCAAATTACAATTCTTGCCAAAGAACGTACACTAAAACCTGGCAGACGAAAGTTTTGGTATGTGCTTGGAAAGGTATGTGTTTGGAAAGGAATGGTAGGTGCCATTTTGAGTGCTGCCCTTAAAGCATCACAAAAGGAGCTATCTGAGGGTGAAATAGTAAGATAGATAATAACCAAAATGGCCACACACCTTCTTTCCATTACAACCAAGTTATCCTAAAATACATATATATAATAACACCAGTCACTCAGTGTCATTTCACTCTAATCCGCCCCAAGGGATCTATTACCAAAACCTTCAGTTAACTGGGGCTGGGTACAGCATTATCACAGTGTTTTCACCAAGACAAAAAACTTGTGAAAAGAGGCAAACCAAATACATCCTTACACTTCTCCTTATATCATTAGAATAATCTTTGTCAGACAATGGATGTTTATCACTTTGGCACATGTGACCACCAATTAGTCCAAGAATCCCACATAATTATGAAAAAGAACATACTTATTTCTCAATAAAGAAACTTTTAGTTTTTGTTCTAGAGGAGCTTTACCTACCTTTTGTTAGTTATACAAGCCAATAAAATGGCTAGGCTTTTTATCTCATTAATGAGAGAGGACATAAGTGAAGAAAATAAAGTTTTTATTACCAAATGAATAGCACAGCAGGGTATGATTTGATAAATAGAACATTTCATTATACCATATGGGTCTTCCTACTGCAGTCCACTTCTCCTGAGTAATTTAATGAACTATGGTGGTTGAACCAGAGCCAGTTTTAATACTCAACATTTTAATCAGCTATCAAAATAAGTTATAACTGAGCAACATTTGAATAGCTCTTCAGTGTGTAAAGGAGTATGTTGCAGAAAATGATGCCTGTGACTCTGGATGAATTAGAGAAATTATTACCTGTGCTGGATGTAACTAGCTGGACATTTGGGGGTTTTATTGTTTCCCATGCACCAATCATTTGGAATTGTCTCTTTACAATATAATCAGGTTTAGTCTTCTGTTCACTTGGTCTTCTTTCATCTGTATTCTCTTTCCAGTATTTTTTTACTAAATGTTGACTGCATTGCTGGAATCCAGTTTAGGTCTGGAATTGCATGCATCACATTCATGCACACATGTGTAAATTTGTCCATTGGTGTGCATGTTTATTACTTGCAATAATCCAGGCTTGTAACTGCCACAATATCAGAAGCAAAAGCATGGTCTAAGAATGCCACCACAGTGGATATTCTTCTGAAGGGATAGGGGTTTTTTCTTACGTTTTGTTCATATTTTTAGTTTCCTATGACTTGAGCTCACAATGTCCTCCCATCCTTGTGTTGAGAAAATTGCAACATGCTGTAGAATTGCATTGAGAAAAACATCTTGCATCCTGGAGATGTACTCTTTAATTTCCTAAACTGTCAGTACGGGTATTTTCTTTGAAAAGCCATCCTTCTAAAGGCTGACATTAGAAATACAGAAGGTGCATTAATTTGCAATAGTGAATACAGATTTTTAAGCTAGATCTCTGCTTCTACTCAGATTTGAGTTTAGATCCAACAACAAATATTCACCTGTTTCCATGCCTGGCTTTGTTTTTTTTATTATTATTTAGCAGTGCTGTTGGGCCACTCTCCCACTTGTACTGGCCTTTTTGTTGTTGTGAGAGCAGTTTCAGAGAGATTCATGCTACATCTCAGTCATTTCTGAAAGTCACTTGAGGGATTTTTATTTATAAAGCCACATCCTTAATGTTAGTGTCCCATTGTAAAGGTAAGGCTCTCTCCTCACCTCCATTTTGCTTAGGCTGAAGTGATGCCTAAGGATTTAATGTATTTTTGGTAGATTTAGAATCACGTGAGTTCTTCTGGCCTGCTCAAATCCTAAGTGCAGTTATTAACTGTCTTTCTCACAAGATCGAGGGCTTTCTCAGGCTTTGCCAAGGCCATGGTGTTTGTGAGAAACCACTTGCAGATAACAGAAGACAAAACATAAGAGTGAGGCCTAACTGCCCCCCCATGGAAAGGGGGCAGTTCGGAAGGCCCCTATGGGTGGGCCCTCAAGGAAAATGAGAATGGTGATTGGATGTTAATATCTGATATAAAAGTTGTAAGTTTCCTGGTCATGGGGTCAGACCTTCTTGGTTTGCACCTTAGAAGCTTCTAATAAAGGTAACCTGTATATCTTTCTCCACTAATCTGTTTCCAAAGTGTCTGTGTTCACAGGGCATAGGCATAGACATCAGAAGAAAGGTGGTTTCATTTTTCTCTGTTGAACATCTCTAGTTCCCACAGTAAACCAAGCTGCTGCATGGAGGCTGGGGTTGACAGATCTTTTCCTAATTACAAGAAGTGGAAAGAGCAACAGAACTGAGACTCCGAAAGTCAGTGGGTTTCTAGGAAAATAGAGAGTAGATTTTGGTTTCCTTCTCTCATCAATTTAATCAGGCCAGTAATAGAAATCGTTATCGAAGTGGCATAGACCCTGTGTCATTTGGCATAAGCATTTTACAAAAGACTGTCCTACTTTTCCTCCTACTTGTTTTAGAGAATAATATTAGAGAAAGGGAAAGAAAAGTTTGAGAAGGTTTGGGAAGGGAAGAGAAGGTTTGGGAAGGTAGGAAAGGAAGGAAGGGAAGGAAGGGAGGGAAGAAAGGGAAGGAAAGGAAGGAAGGGAGAGAGGGAAGGAGGAAGCGAGGAAGAAAGGGAGGAAAGCAGGCAGGAATGCAGGAAGAAAGGCAGGCAGGCAGGAAGGAAGTGAGGCAGGAAGGAAGTGAGACAGGAAGGCAGACAGGAAGCAAAGCAAGGAAGGCATGAAGAAAGGCAAGGAAGGCAGGAAGGTAGGCACGAAGGCAGGAAGAAAGAAAGAATATGAAAGAAAGAAAAGGGAAGGGAAG
>VWZD01006650.1:0-28989 GCA_013396695.1 Sakesphorus luctuosus | reverse complement strand
TTGGGAAGGGAAGGGAAGGGAAGGGAAGGGAAGGGAAGGGAAGGGGAGGGGAGGGAGAGAGGGAGAGAGGGAGAGAGGGAGAGAGGGAGAGAGGGAGAGAGAAAGGAAGAGGGAAAGGAAGAAAGAGGAAGAAAAAGAAAAAAGAAAGAAAGAAAGAAAGAAAGAAAGAAAGAAAGAAAGAAAGAAAGAAAGAAAGAAAGAAAGAAAAGAAAGAAAGAAAGAAAGAAAGAAAGAAAGAAAGAAAGAAAGAAAGAAAGAAAGAAAGAAAGAAAGAAAGAAAGAAAGAAAGAAAGAAAAGTTGATAGGATAATCTTATTTAAAAGAAATAATATATTTTGCCACAATATTTTACAAACCTGGCAGTGCAAAATAAAGGTATCATTTTCTGAAGTGAGAAAACATTGTGGCAAGCACTCTAAGTGAAGTATCCGGAGACAGAAAGCATGGAAGACAGATCAACAGAGAGTATTGTAAAATTCCTTGCAGATTCTTTGTCTGATATAATTTATAAGCTGTTTACTAAAATATTAAACCTTTTTATCTTGGAAGATTAAAGACAGCCAAATTAGATTCTGGCACATAGACTTGTAGAAGAATTAGATAGCTTTGTTATTGTAATGAGGTCAGAGATAATTTTTCTTGGGTTTTGTGAATTGCTAATTTAATTCTTGAGAGCAATTTATATTCAAGGATATTCTGCAGTTCCATTTTTAGTGAAAAAAAATCAATATTTTATTCTCTTTGCTTAAAATATTGCTTGCAAAATATACAACTAGCTGGCTTACAAACAACAGTCTTCACTGGGGTTACCTACCAGCTGTCAGGCTTGGATGAGGAAACTTGATTAGTATTTTAGAAATGAAACACCATAATGTTGCTATGAGAACTTATTATAAAGCCTAATTTTGAAGGCTTTTTTTGCTATAAAACTGACTGAACTTGCTAGGTAAGTAAAACATAAGCCAGTCATTGTAACATGATCTCTGTGCTATTTCTTCTATGATGCAAGCAATGTTTACTTTGCTATCAAAATTTGCTTTTGAAATTAACAAATATCCACTTGTTCCAGATGTTTTCTTCAGATGCATTAAACTGAAAAATTTCTTGGCTGTTTCTTCCTGTAAGACCCCAGTACCAGTGCTATGAGCTTATCGAGAAGCTTTACTTTAAAAGCGTACAATGCACCAAAAAAATGCACTCTTTGAATTTTGAAATGGACTTCGAGTTCTCTAATGCCTTGAGGTAGTGCAAGGAGAAGATACTGCAGACGTTTTCTCAGGAGGTACTTTTATGGATAAATTTTAGAAAATAAGGGCAGAAATAAGAAAGGAAATAAGAGATCTCTGCCAAAGTTTAAAGGGTAACATACAACCACAAAAAGTCATTCCACAAAGCTATGACTTAGCACATACTAACACATACAACTTAGAAAAATCAAACCCATTTTGTCTCAAGTTACTCACAATATCAAGAAAAGTGATTAAGAGAAGAAAAAGGAGTAAAGAAAGAGAGAGAAAAGAGATTAAGAGAAGATCACAGCTACCACCAGAGTCCTGTGAGAGTCCAGTTTCTACGGGTCCAGGCAGTAGGTCTTGAGCAAAGATGGACCCAATGTGTTTCTGGTTTTATATGCTTTGTCCCTCTGTGGCAAGCCCTCCCAGGCAGGACTTCTAACCTGATGGCTACTCTGGAGCTCTAGGGCAGGATGAGGACTAGTGTTCCCACTGTGCCAGCCAGTCTGATGCTGGGTTAGGGGCTCCAGAGGGTGTGGTGGGTTGAAGCACTCCCCAGCTGCCTATGACTGATAGCTGCTCCCCAGCTGCTCAAGCAGACTCCAAGGGGCTGGAACGTAGGCATGCTCCCAGTGTCCAGTGACTTACAGCTTCTCCAGGACTGACCTAGGAGGCTCACAGGGGCTGCGGCACAGAATAGGATATTACCTCACTTTTGTGAAATTAGACCTATTCCCTCGCACACATGCACACCTTTGAGTTGTTCTGACCTAATAATTCATATGATAATCCAGTGTTTCACACCACCCAAAAACCTCAGAGCTAGTAACCATCGTGAAAATATGAGCTAAGATATTCAAAATATTTATCCAAAATGACAAAATTCATGCTACCTTTTGCAACTAAAGTCTAAGTAAGATATTCAGACTGTGTTTTATGGCATAAAACACTTGAGTGTAGACAATTTAATCAAGACTTTTCAGGTGCTAAATCCCGAGAAATTACTGAGAATAAGAAGGATCAATAAATAACCATTATTTTCCCTTTCTCTCTCTCTCTCTATGTATATATGTTGAATAATTAATCGGAGTCAGTACAGCCTAAATTGGTGGATGACAATAGAAAATATAATACCAAAGATACAAAAATACTTCAAGCAAATAAGCTTTTCTATACTGTAAGGAATGGAGTTTCAACTTATATTGATACAGACCACCTGAAATTCACTTCTTTTTTTTTAATAAAAGGTTAAATGAAACATCCAATCCATGAATCACAAGTGAGAAAGTCACTTTAAGATGCTTATTTTACTGGCAATACAGTCGTACTCTCTAAATTTTGTCTCCCAGGCAGAGATTCAGCTGTGCAAATACCTAGTAACAAGTACTTAGCAGACACTGAGGCATCTGAAACATTCAGGTGTTTTATTCTGGAAGAGGCTGGAAGGTGACACAAGTTCTGCAGGAAGACCCCTGCCCTTATGGGGTGGCAGCTGGGGATCTGTGGCAGGATAGTCCACCCTGATAAGACCTAAAATCCAATCAGAGAATGCATGCTATACAAGCCATCTTTCAAACCATCATGCAAGCTCAACCGCTGGCACCAGGGTGCCGTCTTGGTCTTAAATTATGCTAAAACATAATCCTGAAACAGGGTTTGACAGATAAATTAGTCTACTGGTCTATAGATCTGTGACTACCAGTCAATAACTTTATCCTATAGAAGTCCAGTCCCCTTCCATAGTGAGGTTCTTCCAACATAACTCTTCTTGGGGCATATGTGTGGAGATTCCTCCCTTGGCTGGAGATGCCCTCCAAGGATACTCCTCGAGGTTGAGAGAAAGAGATCTCTCAAAAAGCAATTGCATGGCTAAGTTACATCAAATCTCTATTTAATAATGATTTTCTTTTTGCTAGCTTAAATATAATTGCTTTAATACTTGTTTCAATATAGTGCATTATCCTATCTTATACAATACAACTTTATGTTATATTATACTCTACTAGTAGATTTGCAGCTTTTTATATTGTGTAGTAAATAATTCTGCTTAAGCTATTTGTCTGATTATTATTATTATTAATTTAATTTTATGTAAATATTTTCATTTTTCTAATCATTAAAACCTGCTGGACAAAAGTGGTTCAATCACACCTCTGTAATTCCTTAAATTCAAATAATTGACATAATCTGAAGCTAAGATTGAATTTAGCTGCACTGAGACTCCTCTCTGAGATGGAGTTTAGAAAGCAAAGGAGCCCTTTCTGCACTTCATCACTCAACGGCAGTGCTTCTTTAATAAATTTCGTCTAAGCCTCCTACTCCCACCCATGACAGGGTCAGGCAGGATACAGTCAATGTTTCCTCTAGTATTTTGCTCATTCTTATTTAAGCATCTCAAGTGATGATTTCTCAGCTTGGATTACCAATATAGAACTTGTGCAATTCAGTTTGATTTTACAAACTCTGTGTTATTGTTCTTTTCCTATAGTCTTACATCTTATCTTTTCAGGATAAGTTTGATCCTGTTGCCTGCCTTAGATTGGAATGGATGCAAAAGACCATAAGCAGCTGAGCAGACCTTTCATAACAGCTCAAGGAGCCAGACAAAGTCTGGAAAATATAAGTATTCCTTAACCACATTAACCCCTGCACCTTGCAGGAAGAATTTTTACATCCTGTTCTCAGCATGTTGTCACATTGTTATTTGTCTTACATCGTCTGTGTCACAGTCTCATTCTGATGAAATCTACTTTAACCTTTTCCTTCAGGTGTGCATCATCAAGGTTATAATATTCTCTCCAACCTCAAATTTTAGTTAAAGAACAATGTACCCAACCAGGGCAACTGGGACCATGCTGGGATATGTCCCTCAATTAGTCATTTCACCTTTGTTTCCTCAAAAGACTTATTGTATGCTTTAGCACAGCTTTTCTTTATCTTATTTTGTTTTCTTCTGCTGTCTCCCTTACAATGCATTTTCATTTATTCAAAGTGTTCAAACAATTCTCACACAGATAACCTAAGCAGCATGTGGCATTTATCTAATTTCTACAGAACAATGCTTCATTTTTCATGTATTCTAACTGAATTGTTGTTTCCATAATGCTACCTCAGTAACTACATATATTGTCTAATAAAATGTCTTTACTGACCACTTTTAATGCTTACAATATGCTGTCTTTCTACAGCTAGAAGAATTATCTTGAGTTTGTGCAATTATTTTGGGACCAAAAAAAGGTATATGAGGAATGGGAGATGTAGCTCTAGAGAAAAACAAAACAACTAAACAAGCAAAAAACAACACAACCAAAAAACATGATCTGGGCTGATTTTGGCTTGTAAGGTGCTATGTTTTGAACTGGTGGTGAAAACAGTATTGACAACACAGGGATGTTTTACCTACTTCTGAGCAGTGTTCACACAGCATCAAGGCCAATTCGGCTTCTCACACCACCTTGTCAGTGAGGGGGTTGGTGCGTTGCATAAGATTTTGTGAGGGGACACTTATAGCTGGGATAGCTGATCCCAACTGACCAGAAGACTATTTCACACTATATGGCAATATGCTCAGCCTATAAAGGCGGAGGAAGAAAAGGAAGAGGCAACATTCAGAGTGATGGCATTCATCTTACCAAATAGCTGTTAATATATGATAAAATCTTGCTTTCCTGAAAAACGTCTAAACACCTTCCTGGTGATGGGAAGCAGCAAAATAATTTCTTATTTTGCTATGCTTCAGCGCAAAGTTTTGCTTTCCTTATTAAATTGTCTTCATCTTGACTCACAAGTTTTACCACTTTTTTCTCACTGCTGGGGAGTGAGCGAGCACCTGTGTGGGTCTAAGTTGCCTACCAAAATTAACCCATAACTTGATCTTAAGAAGATAGTCTGGGGTTCAGGCAAATCCAGTACTTTTGATTTATCTGTCAAGGGCTTTGACCAGAGTTTTACAGAGAGTGAGAACAGGATGAATAAACAGTTTCAGAATATCTCTGTGATGAATTTATTTCTATATGCCATGATGCCACTGAGTGAGAGAAAAACCATCTTAAAGGAAAGAAGAAATCTATAATAAATTGTCTCTTTTCTGGAAGTGAAAAATAAAGCTGTTTTATTTAATTTCTGAGAAAAGTCCATGTAGTAGTTTTGGCTTTAGTTTCAGTTTAGGCCTTATTTAGGCCTCAGTTTTAGCAGGCCTCAAAGGATGTGACATAGATTAGAAGGGACAAACATCACCTGACTTAAGCAACCAAAGAGGTATTTCATATCATCTGACATCATCAAGAAGTGTCAAGGGGTATAAAAAGAGAGAGAGAGGAGGAGCTTCTGTCTCTTTCAGTCTCTGCCCCAGCCCCAGGAGGACGTGCTGCCCTGACTCCTGAGATTTGGCCCTACTGCCATCCGCGCTGTTGTTTATCTAGGGAGGTGAACATTTTCTTGTTAATTTATCTTCTCTCTTGCCAGGAAGTTTCTTGGGAGAGTTTTTGGGAGGTTTTCTGGGGTTTGAGTGGTTGGAATCTGTGTTATTAACTCAGGTGACTTGGTGAAGGTGTTATTTCTTTTCACATTTGTATATATATGTATTATATCATATTCTGTTTTAAATTTTTCTTTTCTTCTATGTAAATATAAACCCTTGCCATTTCAAAGTTCAATTTCTAGGTTTTTTGTTTCCTCACTCCCTTTTTTCTTTGACTCTGTATTGGGCAGTTGGCATTTTGCTAAGCTAAACCATAACAGTCCAGAAAATTTCTGAAGAAAAAAAATTATACTTAATCTGCATTGCCTCTTTCACAGAAGCACACCATGACTCTGCTCTAAGAAATTTTGTAAAATAAGTGGAGTGAATGATCTCATAGGTCTATTACAGTAATCTCCAGACTGCTGAATGCAAGTCTTCAAGAGTCAGTTCCTGGACCGTAGGCCAAATGCCTTATACTAGATGTCATTCATGCTGTTTAGAATTAACCATGAAAACTGGGCTACAGCATGGCAATTGGCTCTCTTCTGGCTCCTGTAATGGGTTTGATCCATGGCTTCCTCAGTAACCAGTGTAACTAAGGAAGTGGACATTACAAAGTATTCCACACGTGTTTTCCACATAAGAGTAGGAGGGGGAGGAGTTCTTTTCCGGTTTCCGGGAGCTCGGGAGGGAACCGGGGGAGCTTGGATGGTCCGGTGTCTCTGTCGGTGTTTTCCTGGCTCTGGACGTTGGTGAGATTGTATCGTTGCCTGTTTCCCTCCTTTCTTGAAGTTTTGAATTGTATTCATTAGTTTCATTTGTTCTGTTTTAGTTCATTCCTTTTTGTTCCTTGTTGCCCCTTCCCTTCCCCTTTTTCCCTTTCCCCTGGGGTGGGGTCCACATAGTGAGTAAATTGCATACATGTTTGTGGATGTTAAGAAATATAATTCCTTTTTGAGTCAGTTCAGTTTCTTTTGAGTTTTTCCCCTTTGCAGTTTTTTCTTCCTTGCTGAGAAAGCTCGGGAAAAGGGAGGAAGGCAGTCCAGGGTTGGTAAAAAACTGGGCCAAACCTGAGACAGCTCCTTGTCAGAGAATCATTTTGGTTGGAAAAAAACTCAAAGATTATCAAGTCCAGCTATTGACCTAACACTGTAAAATCCACTGCTAAAACCATGTCAACATTGAGCCACATCTACAGATCTTTAAAATATCTCCAGGGATGGTGGTTCAACTGCTTCCCTGGACAGCCTCTTCCACTGTTTGAAAAGCCATTCTGTGAAGCCATTTTTTTCTAAAATCAATTTTAAACCTCCCCTGGTGCAACTTGAGGCCATTTACCCTTCTCCTATCACTTGTTAAATGGGATAAGAAGCAAACTTTCTTCTGGCTACAAACTCCTTTCAGCTAATTTTACAGAATGATAAGGGCACCCCTGAACCTCCTTTTCTATAGGCTAAACAACCACAGTTCCCGCAGCAGCTCCTCATAAGACTTGTGCTCTGAACCCTTCCCCAGGTTCTATAGGCTACTCTTCTCTGGACTTCCTCCAGCACCTTAATGTCTTTCTGGCAGCTTGAGGCCCAAAGCTGAATGCATGATTCTAGGTGCAGCCTCACTGGTGCTGAGTGCAGCGGGATGACCACTGCCCTGGTCCTGTGGCTGCACGACTTCTGACACAAGCCAGGACTCCANTTAAAATATCTCCAGGGATGGTGGTTCAACTGCTTCCCTGGACAGCCTCTTCCACTGTTTGAAAAGCCATTCTGTGAAGCCATTTTTTTCTAAAATCAATTTTAAACCTCCCCTGGTGCAACTTGAGGCCATTTACCCTTCTCCTATCACTTGTTAAATGGGATAAGAAGCAAACTTTCTTCTGGCTACAAACTCCTTTCAGCTAATTTTACAGAATGATAAGGGCACCCCTGAACCTCCTTTTCTATAGGCTAAACAACCACAGTTCCCGCAGCAGCTCCTCATAAGACTTGTGCTCTGAACCCTTCCCCAGGTTCTATAGGCTACTCTTCTCTGGACTTCCTCCAGCACCTTAATGTCTTTCTGGCAGCTTGAGGCCCAAAGCTGAATGCATGATTCTAGGTGCAGCCTCACTGGTGCTGAGTGCAGCGGGATGACCACTGCCCTGGTCCTGTGGCTGCACGACTTCTGACACAAGCCAGGACTCCATTGGCCTTCTTGGCCACTTGGGGCACACTGCTTTTGGTGACTCCTACAGTGTATTTTTTTGACTCTGCTTTTTCAGTTGAAAGTGCTTGAAGCGATATGAAAGGTGTATGTATAACACTGGTCCCAAAGCCTCAAGCTTTACTGGGAATTTCACTTTTATTTAAGTCTTCAAGAGATTTTGCTCAAATGAACTCTTGCAGAGCCTTTGGTTCTTTGATACCTTGAATTGCATAAAAAGAACATGCTACAAGCACTTCCCAATAGAACTTCTTTTAATTTAGTGAGAAAATATGTGTTTTGGCAAAAGNACTTGTGCTCTGAACCCTTCCCCAGGTTCTATAGGCTACTCTTCTCTGGACTTCCTCCAGCACCTTAATGTCTTTCTGGCAGCTTGAGGCCCAAAGCTGAATGCATGATTCTAGGTGCAGCCTCACTGGTGCTGAGTGCAGCGGGATGACCACTGCCCTGGTCCTGTGGCTGCACGACTTCTGACACAAGCCAGGACTCCATTGGCCTTCTTGGCCACTTGGGGCACACTGCTTTTGGTGACTCCTACAGTGTATTTTTTTGACTCTGCTTTTTCAGTTGAAAGTGCTTGAAGCGATATGAAAGGTGTATGTATAACACTGGTCCCAAAGCCTCAAGCTTTACTGGGAATTTCACTTTTATTTAAGTCTTCAAGAGATTTTGCTCAAATGAACTCTTGCAGAGCCTTTGGTTCTTTGATACCTTGAATTGCATAAAAAGAACATGCTACAAGCACTTCCCAATAGAACTTCTTTTAATTTAGTGAGAAAATATGTGTTTTGGCAAAAGGGTTTTACAGGAGTAACAACCAAGAAGAAGGATTCCACAAAGCACCCAGCACACAACAATCCACAAATTAGTGAAATACAACCCATGGGTTTTAAGTTACCCACAAGACAAAGAAAAGAGCAAGGGAAGAGAGATTAAGAGATGCAAGAAGTAAAGAGAGAAAAGGGAAATAATTACTGCCAAGAGTCACATGGTTAGCAGCTTCCAGGAGAGAAGGCAAGACAAGATTGAGCCGTTCTGTGCCTACATTTATATGGTTTGGCTACCATGGCCACTCCTCCAAGGCAGGACATCTGGTTCTCTGACCACTTAGCACCTTCCTAGCCAGAGTGAGGGGTGCTGTGGGCAATCAGATGCTCCGGGGGGGTGGGGTGGTGGTGGTGTGGGTGTGCAACTGGGTGGGCCTTATTTGATTGACAGTCCAGCCACATGGCTCCTGATACTGCTATGTATGCTCCAGACTGCTGTGTTGGCTGCAGACCACGTGCTGTCTGATCCTGCCATGAGGCTGCAGGCAAAGCCATGGCACCTCCCTCGACACAGACAACATGGTTGATCCGACACAATAATTAAGGAATCTAGTGAGATACAAATCTGATCTCTCACAGTGCATTGCAGGCCACCAGAGCTATGGTGTTGTAGCACAATGCAATGCAGGGATAGTATAGCAGCACTATGAAAAGAAGGAACAACCAAAACTAATGCAAACACTTCTGTGCCTTTTCCTTTTTTTCCTTCCTTTTTTTTTCCACTTTTTTTTTTTTTTTTTTTAAGACCAAATACAGAAACATCACTAGCTCTTGCCTGGCAGAAAGATCACTGTAGTGATCTGAATGACAGCTGGGAAGCAAAGTGACAAGCAGTCTGGACAGACAAAGGTTCAGTGCCTGAGTTTGCTCCCTGGTGAATGTAATTGTCACTGTAGACATCTACCATCTATCTCTAGATGATCTCTATAACGATCTTTTAGCAATGTGGCATCTACCACCTAAATGGAATGTACCTGCAGGTGGGGAGGTATGCAGCCATGATTTCAAAAGTACATTTGCTATACTAAATTTTTTTAATAAAGTCTAAAACTAGAAAACTGCTGTAATTTAATCTATACACACTCTATCTGTCATTCTTCAATAGCTTTGTACCTATTCATGTAAGTTATGCCAGATTTAATCATCTGGAACTGCTGGAGTCAAGGTATACTTTGTTTCCATGTGATTTCTGAAATGTAGAAACTTTCCATATGGCTATCACTTAGGAACGTTGCTTTGAAGTCCTTTGTCCTCTTCTCATTAACCAAGAGGACAATAGTGCTAGGAAATATTTCAGGAGTTTCATCCTTTTTTTCAGGTGGCTCTCAGTGACAGCTTTAGATGGATGAAATGTCCCCAAGAAAGTTTCTTCATTCACAATATGCTTGTTCTTCCCTTAACAAAAAAGGGCTCTGCAAGCCATGGGCGATGTTTATTTTGCTATGGCACCTCTGGGTTACACAGGGGTCAAATTTATGCCACGAATGTAAGCTCCTACAAGGATCTTCACTGACATCATAATAAGAAAATTTAACTCTGAATGGCAAGCTTGATTAAAATGTGTACTATTCTTTTCACTGTTAGCCACTCATCTGTCATCACCTTTCACACAAAAGCGTAGAGAATCAGAGAAACAGACTTAAGCAGATTTGATCATGCAGACTTTTAATGAAAGGATAGTCATCTGTAGCAAGCTTAAAGCAGTGAGGAAACAGTTAGTTTTATTAAAGTAAAATTCAAATGCTTATCTGTGATGGTGAAGGCATAATAAGCAATGTTCTATGGATCTTCCCCATGCTGAAAGGACAAAACATATTTTTAAAAATATGTTAATAATTATTCAACAGTGATTTTTAAAATGTTAAATTGAAAAACACAAAAAAGTGTAGTTTATTCAGTGAAACTCTTTTCTACTTACTGTAGAAGTTTTGCTGCATACTTTTGGTAAATATGGGTATGATCATGCAATTAAATGCTCTTGTATTTCCATGGCTTAACAAGCTAGTGCCTAGCAACTGAGACAGTTGACCACATTCATGTTCCTAATCAGTGCCAATTATAAGTCATATGTATTGGCCTCCATCATATTTCCTTATATAATGTAAGGAGAAAAGAAGTTTTCAGATTGAAAATGCTCACTCAATAAAATGAAGAAAGAGCCATTTACTTGGCTAAGCTGAATACCCAGTTTAATCCACATTTTACATCTAATAATAGCTTTTGTTTATTCAAACAGTTAAAAATATTTAAGCAACATGTCTTTCAAAAGCCTGGCAAAGTAGTGTGGTTTATTATTAGGTAAGATTCATTTATGAAAGTGGGTCTAAACTTTGAAAAGGTTGTTTTACTTCCATGAGTAGTAGGTAATAGTTTTTAATAAGATGTAATAATTCTTCCATGCATATAGGAAGAATTACAGAAAAGCGAAAATAGTATGTGATTGTTGTATTATTTTCCCCAAGGCAACAAAACAATATAATGTAATGACTGATAATGAGGAAAAAATATTTCTCTCATATTTAAGCTTTGAAATTATTCTGTGACAACATACACAAAAACTAAGAAAAAGAATGCATATGAAAGCATATCTTGAATATACTCCATGCCTAACTGAAACCAGTCAAAGCCCCTTCCTGGCAGCTTCAAACGTCTACTTAGAGAAATACGATTTTCTCCAGTAAGTGGTGAATAACTACCAGAATTTTAAAAAGCAATATCTAAGGCAAATATGTAGTTCTATATATTATTTATGAAAACATTTTATCTGACATTTAGGGATCTGTTAGTACAATGATTGTAGAACACAGGAGGCAAGTAATCATTCCTCCTGGAGGTTTTTCTATCAGGAACACTAAAACTTTAAACACAATTTCAAAGATCTTTACTTTGCAGAAAAAATTCTCAAGTATTTTAATAAAAAGGGCCTTAGCCATAAAGATTTTACAGCACTTACAGGATTATTATACCAGTGTCTTACATGAAAGGTTTATATTTTATTTGTAACTTAAAATTGTCATTGATCAACAGTGTTTTCAGCATGCTGTAGCACGTTTAACCTAAAGTCAGAGGCAAGAATGAGGTGAAGCAACGGGGCATATGTATTCTAAAGAAAAAGTTATCTGTGTAAAAGGAAGTTCTTATCATATCAGGAAACTAAGGCCTCCTTGTGCCTCCACTAGCCCTTTCAGCTTCTGACATGCATCTTCAAATCATATTCATTTTTCTTTAAAAGACGTAATGTGTAAGCTTGATTTTACATCAGTCGCATCAGAATATGTCACCCTCTTCTTATTCTTTTAACACAGCTTTTAAAATTATTCCTTTAACATAGGCTTTCTAATATAATTTCCTCCACAGTTCAAAATTATCTTCCTTCTGTACTACTGTCTTTTTTTTAAGATCGTTTTTCTATACAGGGCACCATATGTACCTTGCTCAATATTTTGGTATTATGGTTTGGGGTTTCTCTTCTGTTCATTCTCTTGAGCTAGCAATTTGGTGACTTAAATTTTGAAAGTTCCCCGTGTCAAAACCAAGTGTTCATGAATACACTCTGACAGCAATTTCTGTGGTATGTGTAGGATCTCCACTCTGTTCTGTGGCACTCCCTCTGCAGCTTGGTGCTGACTGCTTTTCAGAACTTCAGGAGAATCGGTAAAGTCAGTTTACATCATCCCATTTCTGTCCCTTTATGTTACAGTAGGAAGATGAAAGTGGCAAAATAAAGCAGTAATCTGTGCTATAACTTACAGCATCCAGATCATCAGGGCTTTGGCAGGTCTTTCACTTTATATCTGAAAGGCAGTTTAAAGGCTTTAAATATATTTTTAAAAAAGATTACTTAGTGTTCAAGAAATTTTACTAGCATATTGTGGCCAGCCAAAGAAAATTAATGGTTTAAATATTCACTAACACGGTTAATTAATCAACTTTTCAGAGCCACATTAACAACCAATTCCAACAAATGTCACAAGTTACCCTTTGCTGCTACTGCTAGCATAATTATCCACATATGTAATAAACTCTGAGAAAAATAAACACAGGTAGCTTTTATGAAAAAAATCTGTTAAAGATATTCCTAGAGAAATTTGACTTATTCAAGTACGGTCCATGAATACTTTTAAAAAATATCTCAGGTTGGTAAGTATTATGATATTTGAAAATTACTCTATAGGCAATAGGTACTTTCCTGACAACTCAAACAAGACAAAGTTCTACTAACTAATTATAATGGCATAATCTACAAGGTCTTTGTTTAAAAGAGAATGAGAATTTTTTATTTATTTTTTGGAGAATAACATTTTAATACAGCTTATGATTGCCATAAAATTGATCAATGCTAATATAGATATTAGCTGTAAGCTATTTTGTAGGGACCTGTGACTAATATTTAAGGGACTTTTCTTATTAAGTAGTTTTAAAAATACATTTATTCTTAACTGTACTTTTTTTTCTCTATTTTTGCTTTGCAGAGTCACAAAGAACAGATGACAATGCAGTTCTGAGCACAATGGTTACTGTTTCTGCTTGTCCTTTGGTAAGGTTCTGCTTGTCCCATGGTAAGGTTCATCATCAAAGAAGTTGAAAGGGAAACAGACAGCATCCTCTCTGAGATTCAACAGCTCGCCATCATAGTAAACGCAACATCTGGAGAATGTGAAGGATGGAAGATGGTAACTTCTGGTATCAAAAGGAAGGCTTGTGCCTCCTTTAAGAGTTTACAAATGCAAAATTGTTTCACTCTTTTCAAAGTTGAAGTGAATTCAGAAGTGCCTACAGGCAAAGAACCTGGTTCTGAACCTAACTCTAAACCAGGCAAAAGTACCAGGAAAAAATGGTGAGTCATTGTAATAGGTGACTTCCTGCTTTAGGGGAAAGAGACACACAACTGTCAACCACACCAATAATCTAGACCGGTTTTCTTCCTTCCAGGGGCCAGGATCCTAAATGCCTTGAAAGGACTGCCAAAACTTGTCTGCCTTCCTGACTATCCCAGTAGTTCCCTGTCCAACAACGCAGCATGCTGTGTTACCTCTGTAAAGTGGCTGTACAGTAATGCATGGAATTACAGGGAATGCACATGATGAATTAAAGATCTTTGTGTAGACCTTATTGGGATGAGGGAAACACAGTGGGATGGCACCCGTGACTGGAATGTTGAAATGAAGGGATACAGCCTCTTTAGGAAGGACAAGACCTGGTCCTTGAGGGGAAAATTTGGCCACACTGGTGTCTGCTACAGGGACAACACAGTTGGACACAAACAATCCAGCAGGTTCCTGAAATGTATCAATGATAAATTCCTCCTGCAAGAGACAGATGAGCCAATGAGGAGAGGTGGTCTGCTGGACCTCATATTCATCACCAAGGAGGAACTTTCTGGGAATGCGAATATCAAAAGCAACCTGTCACTAGTGGGGTTCCATAGGGCTCCATCTTGGGCCCTGTGCTCTTCAACATTTTCATAAATGACTTGGACGCAGGACTGGGAGGGATACTAAGTAAGTTTGCAGATGACACAAAACTGGAAGGAACTGCTGACTCCCTCAAAGGCAGGGACGCCCTGCAGCAAGACCTGGACAAATCAGAGGACTGGGCAATCACTAACCATATGAAGTTCAACAAAGGTAAATGCCATATTCTGCACCTGGGATGGGGCAACCCTGGATGTACAGACAGACTGAGAAATGAGATGCTTGAAAGCAGTGCCAGGGAAAGAGACCTGGGGGTCCTGGTTGATGGCAAGTTGAACATGAGTCAGCAGTGCCCTGGCAGCCAGGAGGGCCAACCATGTCCTGGGGGGCATCAGGCACAGTATCGCCAGCTGGTCGAGGGAGGGGATTATCTCGCTCTGCTCTGCACTGGGGCAGCCTCACCTTGAATACCGTGTGCAGTTTTGGGCACTGAAATATAAGAAAGATATTAATCTATTAGAGACTGTCCAGAGGAGGGCAACAAGATGGTGAAGGGACTTGAGGGGAAGTTGAATGAGGAGCGGCTGAAGTCACTTGGTCTGTTCATTCTGGAAAAGAGAAGACTGAGGGGAGACCTCATTGCAGTTACAACTTCCCCACCAGGGGAAGAGGAGGGGCAGGCACTGATCTCTTCTCTTTGGTGACCAGGGATAGGACCTGAGGGAACAGCCTGAAGATGTGTCAGGGGATGTTTAATTTGGAATTAGGTACAGGCTCTTTACCCAGAGGGTGGTTGGGAATGAAAACAAGGAAGTGGTCACAGCACGAAGCCTGACAGAGTTCAAGAAGAGTTGGGATGCTACTCTTTTGCACATGATGTGACTCTTGGGGATGGTCCTGTGCAAAACTCAGGGTTGGACTGGATGCTCCCTGTGGGTGCCTTCCAACTCAGCCTATTCTGTGATTCTGTGAACCTTGATTGTAAAGACCATAAGAAGGTTCCTCAAAGCAGATGGAAAGGGTGAAAATCAGGCTGACAACCCTGGACTTCAGGAGGGCAGACTTTGGCTTTTTCAAAGATATGCTTGGAAGAGTCCTATAAGGTAAGGCTCTAGAGGGAAGGGAATCCCAAGAAAGCTGGTTACTATTGTGGGCTCACTTGATTGAAGCTCAAGTTTATTCTATTCCAAAAATCATGGTCAGGCAAAAATGTCAGAAGGCCTGCCTGGATGAACGGACCACAGGTAAAGGCAAGGAAGATGTCAGTGAATACGCAAACAAACTAAATATACAGAAGTTCATAGGCTCTTATGGGATGGACTAACAAGTACTGAGGGAACTGTCAGATGTCATTGCAAGGCCACTGTAATAGTCTTTTATCAATTGTGGCAGTTGGGAGGGAAGGAAACGTCACCCCTAACTTTAAGTAGGGCAAAGAGGCCCAGGGAGCTACAAGTCATTCAGTTTTACCTCAATCTTTGTGAAGGTGGTGAAACAACTAATCCTGAAATAATTTCATAGGAACATTAAAGACAAAAAAATCATCAGGAATAATCAGGAGTTCACTAAGAGGAAATTATGCTTGACCAACTTATTAAACTTTTACAATGAAATGACTGGCCTGGTAGACAAGGGGAGAGCAGTAAATATTTTCTGCCTGGACTTCAGTAAGGCCTTTGACACCATCTCCCATAGGATCCTTATATACTAGCTGTTGATATATGGGCTGAATAAGCAGCCCGTGAGGTGAGTTATTAACTTCTTGAGTGGCCAGGCTCAGAGGGTGGTGATCAGTGACACGAGGTCTTATTGGAGTTGAGTTAATAACAGTGTACCCCAGGGCTCAATACTGAGTCAAATTTTTTCAAAATCTTGATTAATGATCTAGATGAGGGAGCAGAGTGTGTACCCTCAGCAAGTCTGATGATGACACAAAAATGGGAGGAGTGGGTGATATGCCAAAGGGTTCTGCTGCCATCCAGAGGAACCTCAACAGGCTGGAGAAATGGGCTGACAGGAACCTCATAAATTTTAACAAGAAGAAGCATGAAATCCTGCTCCCAGGGATGAGCAATTTCCTGCCACCCAATTGGAACGCAGCCTTCCAGTAAAGGACCCAGAGATCCTGACAGACACCAAGCTGAACATGAGCCAGCACTGTGCCCTTGAAGCAAAGAAGATTAATGGTATCCTGGTCTTCATTAGACAAATTATTGCCAGCAGGTCAAGGAAGGTGATCCTTCTGCTTATTCACCACTAGTGAGGCTGCACCTGGAGTGCTGTGTCCAGTTCCAGGTTCCTCAGTATAAGGCCCAACAAAGAGCTGCAAAGAAGACAAAGAGCCACAGCCTGTCCACAGTGAAAAAGACTGAGAGATCTGGCACTGTTCACCCTGGGGAAAGAATGTTCAGAGGGATCTTATCAATGTGTATAAATGGCCAAAGAAGGGTGCAAAGAGAACAGCAACAGGCTCTTTCCAGTGGTGCTCAGAGACAGAAGAAGAGGCAGTAGACGCAGACTGAAATACAGGAGCTGGTGTCTGAACATCAGGGAACATTTTTTCACTGTGAAGAGAGCTGAGAACTGACACAGGTTGCCCAGGGAGGCTGTGGAGTCTCCATCCTTGAAGATATTCAAAAGCCATGATGACATGGTTCTGGGCAACTAGCTCTGGCCCAACTAGATTAATCTGAGGGATTTGACCAGCTAACCTTCAGAGGTCCTTCCAATCCCAGTCATTTTGTGATTCTTTCACTCATTCTGCCTATTTAGATAAGACTACTCTCTCATACCTGATAGACCCAAGCTGTGAACTTGGATCATGCCAAATGGTAGAATCCCTAGTGGCTTTTTGTAGGGGTGACAGTGAGTGCATCCCTTAAGGAAAGCTGTTTGGAGTGCACCTTTAAGAGAAGAGAGCTACCTGTGCTGTGTGTTTGGTCTTGTGACCAATGAAAGGCTTTGGTGTATGTGAGGTGAATGGGTTAACCAATAGTGTCATGATATGTTGTATGTGAGAGGATATAAAAGGTGGGGATGATACTGAGTGAGATTAGAACTATTAGAGCTATTGAGAACTACTAGAACTATCTACTACTTCTACTACTGCTGCTATGAACTATGAGGAACTGTCTGTTAAACTATCTTGAATAAGGTCTTGTAAGCCTTCTGATCAAGCCTTCTGACGCCTGCTGTGCCTAAGCTCTTTGGACCGTCATTCACACTGCCCCCTGCTTGGGACTAAGGGGCTACCCCTATAGCTTTTCAAATAACTCTTAGGAGATGTTTCCCACAGAAAAAAATCTAGTTCACCAGACATCCATCATTTGGTAAGTTGAAGCAGCACATACTCTACCTTCTGAAATGCCTTGCCAGGTCCTAAGAATGGATAACACTTATGTCTATAAAGATGCTCTTGGCAGAACAAATCTGTATCTCCCTGCCAAGTACACAGCGATCCAGTGGCACCTGAGCTTCTCCAGCCAGTTTGTCTTTAATCTATCAATCAAAAAAGTAAGATTGCTCTTAATGGGGGATCAGCCATTTCTTCTTAGAAAAATAACACATCTCTCATTTATTCAAGTTATAGCTTCATCATAAATTAGCCCGTTAAGGGACCTGTTTTCTACTTTTTGTTATTTAAAACAGAGGGACTTTTGCTATAATAAATTCTGACATAGATTTGACTTTTGTCTTTCTTATTTTTTCTTTCTTTTCACTTCCATGGTACTCCTGGGTGCTGTTTCATCCTTGCAGGACTTCTGAAAACAATGTAGCAAAAAGGTAGCATGTGCAGTCCCACAGGGCACCAGAGATTACAAAGAATTCCTGCTTTATACTACAACATAGAAAGCCGGTTTTATACTGGGAAAAACCCATGAGATGGTTTTCCAACTTTGGAAGTATAAAGACATACTTGACAGTCACAATTTTACTCCATCATTAAGGTAAAGAAATGTTTACTAGTGACCATGGCAATGTATTACTATTTTTACATCTTACAATTGTAGTAGCTCTTAGTCTGTACCTTTGCAAATATTTTGGGAGTTGAGCCTTACAATATCCTCATAAATCATGTAAATATCTCATTTGAAAGATGAATGACATTAGGCACAAAGCTATCAAATGATTTGCCTGAAGTCACATGACAAGTAAGTGCCAGAGTATAAAATCTAGGAGTATTGATTCTCAATTCTGTATTCTAGCTACTAAACTCCCTCTTTCATTCTGATGCACCCAAACTCAAACTCACTAAGACTCTTGACCCGATTAAATTTGAAAACATTCATGGTAGATTTATTTTCTTTTTTATATATGACTTTGTTCTTTCTATGTGCATGGAAAATATTTGCTACATTGCTGTTTATTAGCAATTTATTTATGCCGTCATATGCTATTTTTCAGAACAATTATGTACATAAAAGTTGTTTCCAGAAGAGTCCTGTTGTGAAACACATATTATATTAAGTATGAAAGCAACAGTGTGTTCATTTTTTTGAGGCAAATAAACTAGCCACAGATATAGCTCGGTTTTGAGGGCCATTTGCTCACCGCAAAAAACTACCGTATTTAATATTTCTGTTGTGTGCTATGTGAAGAACCATACTTGTCTCAGTAGTAATAGTGTATCATTGTGAATATTCAGATAATTATTATTTTGCAGGCATTAATTTTCTTCATATACAGTGGTTCTTTTTCTTTCTACATTATCTTTAGTATAGCAGGCTTTATTTTTACCTGGTATTACTGATGCTTGAGCCAAGAATTTTGAGGATTAAACTCACTCGAGACAGAACGTTGTGGAAGGTGTTCTGGTTTAAAGGTAAACTAGCAGGAGAAATGAACCTGACTTAAGAGAGATTACAGGTCAGAGTTTCAATTTACTAAAAAGATTACAATAAATACAATGATACAAGAAAAATTGGCTTTAATCCACAAAAATCAAAGGTATAACCCAGCACCCTTGGGCATGAACAGAATGGTCTTTGTCAGCCGCTGCGCTGAGCACCATGTGGTCCACCTCAGTACAAAGTAAAAGGAAAGGAAAACCTGTTGGTGAGAATGATGATTGCTGTCTGGTCAAGAGTGGCAGTTGCAGTCCTGTTGAGGTTTGGGTCATGCTCTGGATCCGACAAGTGGTACCAGAAGTCCCCAAACCTCAAGATTATATATGCTCAGGTTAAGATGGGAATGCCCAGTACCTCCCCCCAGGGCAAGTAGTGATCACAACGGCTGATCTCTGTGAGTCATCGGCTATTGTTTCAATCTTTGATGGCCCATTAGCAGACATGACTCCTCAGGCTGAGTGGGAAGGTGCTAATGACTCCCTGGAGGTGATTTATAATGTCTGAGTCATTGGCATGAAGACAGGAATATTTCCCTATCTCACAGGTTTCTCTTACACCCAGTTTGTAGCCTGTGTCAGGTGTGCCCTGGGCAGCTGCTGCAAATGATCCATTATTAGCAGTTCATGAGAAATGACAAGGAGAGTGTGGAATACACAGTTTTGGTTACACCCACACAGTGATAAAGTGGTCCTTGCCGCTGTAACTAGGACAAGGGCTTTAGCAAAATCCAAGTTTATTGGCATACCTGAATAGATAGAGAGACAGTCTTACCCTTTTTTCTATGAGTTGAAGCCTAGGAATAGTTTGAACAAAATTTTCTGTGACTTTACTTTTTTTTTTCTGCTTGCTAGGCAGCTCTAACACAAAAAGACTTGCTCACGTTATGCATGTCTGTGTTCTGTTTTCTATAGTGTCTCACCCCCAGAAAAATCTAGGTTTCACATCAACTACAGCAGGAAAAACTAGTTGCTCTGAAAAGCAGTAGAGATTATAGAAGTAACTAAATCACATCCTTTTTTTTTTTCCTCCCATGGTGATTTTCAAATCAGATCGTGAGTGGCTCAGTCCTATGTAGTTTCTAACTTCTCACAACTGTGGCACAATCATAAATTATATGTGTCACTTTTTTCACATTAAAAAATCTACGTTTTCTGACTTCAAAAATGATACACTGTTAACTAGAATAATACTTTGTGGCATTTTTTTTTTAGTTTTTCATTATAATGCTTTTCATTTAATTTCCATTTACTCTGTTCCCACACAGGTTAAAGGCAGGGAATAAGAAGGTAAGCATCTGCAAAATTAAACATATTTTTATGCATAAATAGTATCTTCTTTAGCTTCCTTTTTCTGAGAATTTCAGGTAAATGCTAACTAGTCTGTTCTTTGCTTGTTTTTACCATAAAATATACGCATACATTTTATATCTCCATACTAGTTTTAATTACTTCCCTCCTTCTATTATCTAATTCTTTGTTTCCAGGCACTTGTGACTTATCGCTCATGACCTCAGGAGGGTATTGTTCTTTCTTAATTCCAAGGGTATTGTTATCACAGAAAACATGCAGGGGAACATGGTTCCTGTATTTAGGAAATAGTGATCTTTAAACTCTTAATTTAACACCCATTTCACAGCAAAACCATCTTTCCAGACTTGCAAAGCTTTTGCACTCCTCATCAGTAGAAGTCAAAATGAGAATTTTTTCCTTTTTTTTTTTTTTCCCCTTTTTAAATTTGACCTGAGATTAACTCTGATTTGGCTAGAGAAACCTGTTACATTTTCATTGGGCTGACAGCTGTGTGGGTAAAATATTTTTTATCTTTCTGCCTCTCAGACATATACTACAGCAATTGATGTGTTTAGGGATAAATTCTGAGAAAGCAGGTGTTGCAGTCATGTATGCCAACAAGCGCATTCTTTGTTCCACTAACATTGGCAATTACAGTAGAATTCCACCAAAGGGAACCTGGGGAATTTGCACTGAGTCGCACACAATTTAACCCTGCCACTGATTATTCATTATGTGCATCAGTTCAGCATACAGGTCTTTGGGCAAGGGATTGTGAGATATGGGCCACTGTTAGAAACCAGAATCATTACCCCATAAGCACTATAGAAATCAATTCATGGAACTTTTGCAAGATTCATAAACCTTCATTTGTCTTTAAACTCTCTTCCTAACACAATTAAGAGAGGTTCTGTGGTTTTGTTTAGGGTTGTTATATTGTCCTTCATTTCTGTAAAAATCCTGTTGCATCCAGCCAGAAATAAAATAAGAAATGTTTTGAATAAGATGTCCTGGTGTAAAATTCTGTTATTGCCCAGTGTAGCAGAAACATGTGTGTCTGTGTATTTTCTCCTTTCTTTCCTGGGTGCAGAGAAACCAAGGGAATAAAGTTTGAAGGAACTCACAGAATCTGACAGGTTGGAAGGGACCAGTCATGTGGTCCAACCTCCCTGCTCAAGCAGGGTCAACCTAGAGCACATGGCACAAAATTGTTCTTGAATATCTCTTGTGCGGGAGACTCTACCACCTTTCTGAGTGATATGCTCAAGTGCCGGTCACATGAATAGTAAAAAAGTACTTCTTCGTATTTAAGTGGAACTTCCTGTGCATCCATTTCTGCCTGTTGCCTTTAGTTTTTTATTGGTTGGCACCATCAAGAAGAGCCTTGATCCATCCTCATGACACTCTTCCTTTAGATATTTATACACATTAGCAAGGTAATATAAATGGAGGTAGCCAGAAGATAAATGATACATTTTTCCACAGTACAGCCACAAGAGATCATTCTCAGTCATGCCTCCATCTTGTTGCTAAAACTCACTAAGATACATCCAATTCTTTTGACTCAGGAATAGTTGCTGCAGATGGCTGTACTCTCAATGTCCTTTCATAAGGGCTTTAAGTCAGATGAAAAACAGGCTTCCAGGGCTATTTTATGGAGTGATCAAAGTAAACAATCACACTAGTATTTTTTGACTATAAAAACTATGAGGTTTTAACCTCTTTCTTAACATTTCCCAGCAGTTCTGTTCTTCCTTGTCCCAGCATATCTCCACACCATAGGGGGTGCTATAATGTTATGATCTCCCTGAGGAACATAAGAGTCTAATCATCAAAGAATGGTAAAATCAGAGCAGAATGTTAGAAACCATATGAAGAGAGTGAAAGTGAGTTAAGAAGTATAAAGTATTGCATTTGCATTCCTGTCATTTCTATGTTTTACTTTGTTAAAAAGCTATATTTCTGTGATGTGCCACAGGGAGTCATTGGGACACCACCAGAAAGTGTTTGACTTCTTACCTTCTCAAAGATAAATGCAATGGCTTTCTCTCCTTGTTTTTCTCTGAAGTTATCTATACAAGTTTGCTGACATATCCTGCAGGTAAATAACAAATTTCTAAATAGTGCTGGCAAAACCAGCATGACAGGTGCAACAGTGTAAATCAACACATAGGCACACAATAAGTAAATAAAAAAAAATCCAACCCAACTGATTTTCTTACAGATGATACCTCAAAAAATTAAAACCACACAAAAAAGACAAAGATATAGTTGTGGAATTGCTATTATGTTTTATATAATTTCACCTTTTATCTGTGAAACATTCAAATATGGCTCAAAGTCTAGGTTGATTACATTTCTGCCACTCTGTGAGACTAAAATGGACAGACTGATTAAAGATTTAAAACTCCTAGATAACTAAAAATTAAAGTACCATCTCATGTTAACCATAGCAGTTATTTAAAGTCTTGTTAGAGGTGCTTATTTTTCACATTTTGCAGAACCAGAATGCAGAAGATAATTTATGTGCTACAGTGAATGTACAATTAAAATAAGGATTGTAATACAGCATTAATATAATTTTTATTAGTGTTTTCCATATGTCTATAGAATAATAACCACAGATATTTTTCCTATATTTCCACTTCACTGTTTCCCTATTGACTACGATATTCCTCCACCCTGATGTTCTGGTTCTCTCCTGAGCTTGTCAGGTGGTTAGATCTAATAACTGACTAAGTCATTTGCCATTTAGGTGCCAGTATACCATCCATACTGGAATGGTGTCTGTGCTCAAGAATTAGGCACCCAGACTCTTATCAAATGCAGGTCCTGTTGGAAGCTGAGCCCTTGTGCAGAGTCAAAGGTGCCTAGAGCAGAGATAGGGTGGACAGAGGAGGAATTCTACTCTCCTGGTGGAGCACCAAAAGGTTTTTACATTATTCAAAACCAAACCCAATGTATTTTATGAACACAAACCCAGAGAAAACACCCATCTTCTAAAAATCATTGCTGTGAAAAACTCTTCATCAATTTACTATGGGAGATTTTCTAAGAGAAGATTTTTCATTTCTCCTTGTTATGACATTACTATAAAAAGGCATACTTAAAAAAAGAGAACAAAACCTAAAAATATTTAGGTTATATGACATATTATTTGTTACAATGGCCTTATCAAGAAGAGTTTGCATTAAAAAATGAGGAAGTTAGAGAAACTGTATTGATAATTAAGTCTATTTGAAGCATTCTGGACACTAGCCCTTTGAAAAACAACTCATCATAAAAGGAGGCTGTTGCTAGGATACCATAGCTACAATCATCAGGATAATGTGGTGGGATTTTTAGATATGTACATACATTTAACAAGAAATCTTGTCTGATGAACACCATAGATTATAAGCATCATTATAAAAGCTACCTGTTATATTAAAGATTGAATTGAACATTCAATTTCATGCTGAAAAGCCAAAGTGAAGTCAGTCTTCAAAGCGAAGCCCATCAAAGAATGTCACAAGAAATTAACAGCCACAATGCTTGTTAGCTGTTTGACTAGAACACAGGCACATAACTCAGAAGCGAGCTGAGAACATAAGCCAGAGAGACTAAAGAAAAAGAGTGAACAGATGTTGCCACTGAGGTCATTTTATTCTGCTGGTATCAAAGACAATTAAAACCATAGGGACCAAAAGTGACCATAAATGAGTGTTGAATTAATCTTCTGATTGGGAATGGCTAGCTAGTTGAAATGATCAAGAGGATCAAAGGGGTATATGGAAAGTATACAGACCTGAAGTCAAATTACGTCTATGGGCAAAATTATGGCTCTGTTAAGATACCAGTAAAACTCCCCTCAACTAGAAGAGACTGTTAGATACTCTTCTATGCATTTTCATGTCAAGGAAAGTGTCCAAGGTTCTCCAGGTTGTTCAGGTATCTATGCTATCTGTTTCAATGCAGTTTTACCCTGGAGAGTCTGGGCCTGCAGTGAGAGCAGAACAGTTCTCAAAGAAAATCACTTTGCATGACAAATTTCCTACTCTGCCTGAGGAGGAGTGCAAAGGTATTCTCTCCTAATTAAAACATGAATGCTGTCATCTGATAATCTTCCTTGTGAGAAATAACAAGCTTACTAATTAAATGTGCAATTTCTTGACATTTAAACAGGTCAATTCTTTTTTCCATGTGTCTGATCATTTCTTTGAGGTGTTTCTTCCAGGCATGTTTATTATACTAACCATAATTAATAACCAGCACACAAACCCTTCTAAAACAGAAGGGTGAATAATGTAGTTTAGTCTTTTCACTCAGCTGAAGTAATTTTAAAATAGATAATAAAAATAATTAAATAGAGGCTAGAGGTTTCATATTTATTAAGTCCTCATCATCTTTCTGGGCTTCCCCTGTCTGTCTTCTGAAATCTATCTTTCATAAGGTCACTTCTTTATTCCATTTGCCTTTAATGAACAAAATTTTATTGCACAGTCCTCCAAGAACACAGAAAGACAGTTCAGCTTTAATTTAGTGATATTATATCTGAGAAGGGTGCTGCTGTAGAAAAATTGTAAATTCTGGTATGGATAGAGTGGAAGACCTGTGGGCATAGATTTTTACTTTTAAGAGTTTATGTGATTTCCACCATGGTAATAACTGAAAACTTATCTTAATTTTTAGCACAATAGTGAGAACATGATAAATCTTATTTTAACTATATGTTTCAATAAGTCAGTCCAAAATTACATTTTCTGTTTCACAGAAAACTCAAATCTTCTTGAAAGTTCCCTTAGTCTGCATGAGATTGAAAAGTACATGTTTCCAAACATTCATCAAATCAAAATTTTAAAAGTATTCTTATTTGAAAAAAAGCAAGCCCAGTACCTATGAATCTACCAAGTTATTAATGAAATATAAACTCCTTATTTCAGAAAGTTTTTAATATGTTCGATAAAGTTGTATGTTACAGATTTATTTTTTTTTAACTAGAGATTGGTCTATCTCACTAGATTTCTAGAGATAATTTGGCATTTATTACCACCTGCTTTGTTCTTTTTCAATATGAACTTAATTTATGTGAGCNNNNAACAAACAACCCCCCCCCCCCAAAAAACCCAAAAACCAATCAAACAAACAAAAAAAAAACAACCCCATGTCCTTCATTGTTTTGGTATGGCTTGGATGTCTTTGGTTGTTATTTTTACCCTAAGTGAAATGTCTGCCAAGCGGTAGACCTGTTGTCTTTATATTTAGGCTGCAATTTATGGCGATTTCATAATAGTTTGTTATTCCACTGCAGGGACACAGAGTAGGCAAGATTTCTATTTTTTAGCATTGCAGTTCTCAGACCAGGATGATAATTGCAATTAGTGATTGCTTGAGTTCATATACCAGGTTATTAACTGCAGCAGTGAGAAACAGATATATTGCCTACTTAGGACGGAGAGCTAGGGCAATAACCTCATACATTGCAGCAGTGGGAAATGGCAAAACATGTCAGAGCTCTCAGAAATTATAATTTTCTGTGTGTAGCTAAGGTTAACAGTTGACTTTAGTATAATGAAGAATGAACTGCTCAGAATAAAAATAATGCTTGATTTTTGATCTCTCTTATTTTAATGCATGATAAGAGACTAACCACTTTAGCACCTGTGATGTATTTTCTCTTTTTATCTTATCTGTCTTAAACTATCCAAAATCTAAGTATTTTTAATTAAACCCTTAAACTTATCTTAAACATTTAAGGTTTGGAGAGGTCTCGATTTTATGGTCTTTCTGCATAGTTTGGTGACTCCAGAAAGAATTAATGACAGCCTAAAGCAGATACCAAAATTTGGCAGAATTAACCCAATCGGTAAATGAGCATTGACATGTACTGAATTGCACTTAAGTCTTGTATCAACTAGGCATCAGTAAGAATCCTGGCAACTGAATTGATGAGTTCAATTGCCAAAATAACATCTGGTGCCATTTGAGATTTCCTAAATTGTCTGAGATATCTGCACAGGATTGATATATATGCCACATGACAGAGGTGGAGACCTAATTTAGGTATCAACATTGAATTGAATCCTTCCCCTATCTTTCTAATGGCTGAAGTTAAATGTTATAAAATCTATCTGAAAAAGACAATACAGTTGACTAAACAGAGTTCCTAATGCCACTTGCAATATCCTAGGGTCTCCAAGATACCTGCATCAGACTGTCAGGTATGCACAGGCCCTATAGGAGACCAACTCAAATTTTTGGGCCAGTAGCTGAAAATCTCAAAAGATATCTTTCGTGAACAAGTCTTAAATATAATCTTGAACCACTCTAAACCACTTCATAGGACACTCTTTAAACTACCACATCAAAATTAGAATAAATATTGGTAAAAGGAGAAATGAAAACTGTATGTTTACTATGCTGCAATTATTAAAATATTAAATTTACTTTATTTTGTATCAATAAGATGCAAACCTGGAAGAATTGAAGATTCCGTAAAAAAATGTTTCTTCTTGGATACCCGTGTTCAGTTTCAAATTTCCCTTTTTGACCTATTTACTTTAGAGTAAGGATTTATTGATATCTCAGTTTTTTGATAGATTGCAATTACTGCTCATGTTTTATACATTGGAAATCATGACAAGATAAGGTTTTGCGTTTCCTTACATCCAAATTCATGTCTTTAAAAATTCACAAAAGGCAAAGTATGTTGTTTATACACATCAATTTACTACCCTTTATATCTAGGAATTCTTATCTTTTACAAGGTAAAAAATATAAATATTTAAGAGTGTTTCATTCTGTATTGTTGGTCACTGATTCCATTGTTTAATTTGTTAATGATAGTGTTGTTATCCAATATTTCTGTTCACGGAACAAAATTACCAGAAAAAGAAGAGGTATAGAATCTGATTGAAACACATGGGTTGTTATTAGCTAAGAAGATAAAGTCTTAAAGCAGTTAATATGCCAGGGAATGCATAGGAATGCATTCTTCCTGGACTTTGTTGGTTACACTGCTGCTATAGAGCACAGCCAGTTTGACAGGTAATGAACAGAAATATGGTCTTTAAGATAAGTATGATTCAGCACTGAATATTTGAAAAATAAATTGGATACAGAATTGACATGATTGCAATATACATTGGTCATTTGTTAGAATATGCAAAGGAACTGTATTAAACTCCAAAATAAAACCAGAAATAGTGTCAAAATTAGAGCTACATCCTATATGCACAGAATCATAGAATAGTTTGAGTTGGAAGGGACCTTTTAAAGACAATCTAGTCTAACCCCTTACAGTGAGCAGGATCATCTTCAGCTAGATCAGGTTGCTCAATGCCCTGTCCAACCTTGCCTTGAATGTGTCCAGGGATAGGGCATCCAGAACTTCTCTTGGCAATTTGTTCCAGGGTTTCACCACCCTCATTGAAAAAACCTTCTGTCGCAGGTTTGGCTTAGTTTTTTACTAACTCTGGACTGCCTTCTTCCTTCTTCCTAGAGCTTTTTCAGCAAAGGAAAAAAACTGCAAAGAAAAGAACCCAAAAGAAACTGAACTGACTTAAAAAAGGAATTATATTGTCTAACATCTACAAACATGTATGCAATTTACACACTATGTGGACTCCACCTCAGGGGAAAGGGAAAAAAGGGGAAGGGAATGGGCAACAAGAAACAAGATGAAATGAAACTAAAACAGAACAAATGAAACTAATGAATACAATTAAAAACTTCAAGAAAGGAGAGGAACAGGCAACGATACAATCTCACTAACATCTAAAGCCAGGAAAACACTAACAGAGACACGGGACCGTCTAAGCTCCTCCGTTCTCCTTGAGCTCCTGGAAGCAGGAAGAGCTACTTCCCCTCCTACTCTTACATGGAAAACACATGTGGAATACTTTGTAATGTCCACTTCCTTAGTTACACTGGTTACTGAGGAAGCCATGGATTAAACTCATTACACCTTCTTACTTATATCTAATCTAAATCTACTCTCTCTTACTTTAAAACCATTACCCCTTGTCCTGTTGCAACAGGCCCTGCTAAAAAGTTTGTCTCTATCTTTCTTATAAGCCTCCTTCAAGTGCTGAAAAGCTATAATAAGGTCTCTGCAGAACCTTCTCTTTTCCAGGCTGAACAACTTCAATTCTTTTAGCCATTCATCAGAGGAGAGGTGATTCATCCCTCTACTCATCATTGTGGTCCTCCTCTAGACTTATTCCAATGCTGGGGACCCAAGAGCTGGATGCAGGGCTTGAGGTGGGGTCTCACAAGAACAGAGTGGAGTGGCAGAATCACCCCTTAAACTCTGCTGGCCACGCTGCTTTTGATGCAGCCCAAAGTACAACTGGCTTCCTAGGCTGCAAGTACACATTGCTGGCTCAGGTCCAGCTTCTCATCCCCCAGCACCCACAAGTCCTTGTCAAAGGCTGGTCTAGATCTGTTCTTCCCTGTGATGGACCAAACGTTGTCAATGTCTTGAATGTTTTCAAAATCACAGAAAGACTTGTCAAACTGCAAATAAGCAACTGCCTGCATGGGACCACTGAAGCACCTCCCTTCCAATGCCTCCTGACTGGAATTTGGACTGTGGCTGGGGAGTTGAGATAGGACTATTGTCTAATCATCTCAGATATGAGCAGAGGTAAACAAGGCTCAGGGAAGAATGTCTCTGAGTTAAGAATCCACCCTAGCTGAGTTCAGTGGCTGGTGTGGGAGAAGAGTTTTGGATATGTGA
>VWZD01006648.1:188240-238211 GCA_013396695.1 Sakesphorus luctuosus | reverse complement strand
CGGAGCCGCCGCCGCCGCCTCAGGCCGGGCGGTCCCGCCGGTCCCTCCAGAATGGCCGCTGTCACTCGAGCTCCCGCGGGCCGAGGGCAGGTGAGGTGCTGGGGCCTCGGCTCGGTCCGTACCGGTGTTTGGCCGTGTGGGCAGGGGTCTGTACGACCCTCCCTCTCTGCAGCTCCCTGACAGCAGGGTGGGCCGGGTGAGGGTCGGGCTCTGCTCCCGGGGAACAAGGGACAGAACAGGAGGAAACGGCCTCAAGTTGCTCCAGGGCGGGTTCAGGTTGGACATCAGGAGGAATTCCTTCCTGGAAAGGGTGGTCAGACATTGGAATGAGCTGCCCAGGGAGGTTTGGAGTGCCCACCCCTGCAGGTGCCCAAGGAACAACTGAACGTGGCACTGAGTGCCCTGGGCTGGGGACAAGGCAGGGATCGGGTACAGGTTGGACTGGATGCTCTGGGAGGGCTTTTCCAGCCTCGGTGATTCCGGCATTCTTGTCAGGGACACGGCGATGGGGCTCACAGGACCCGCCTGGCCCGGCTTATCCCCCGCGGTGCCGTCGGGGTGGCGGACACGGAGCTGGAGAGCGCCGGGAGAGCCGCGTCCTGCCGGGACCGGGGCCGGGAGCAGCGCGATGGGACCGCCCGAGGGATCCAGCGGGGCCCGGGAAGCACCGGGAATGGACACGGAGCCCAGCGGGGCCCGGGAAGCACCGGGAATGCGGGGAGTGGACACGGAGCCCAGCGGGGCCCGGGAAGCACCGGGAATGTGGGGAATGGACACGGAGCCCAGCGGGGCCCGGGCAGCGCCGCACACACACGGACCAGCTCAGTCCTGAGCAAAGTGGCGCAACTGGAAAGCAAGATCATGAGTCGGAAAAAGCAGCTGGAATTGCAGAACGCTGAGCCAGGCCTGAAGCCTTTGGATGAAGAGTCCTCCTCATCTGCCTCCAGGCATGGACACGGTGCCAGGGGCAAGAAGTACCTGAAGAATTACGGGAGCAGCAGGGGGAGTGGGACCCGCAGGGATGCCAGTTCTGAGGGAGAGGAAAGCATCCAAAGCCCTAAAAAGAATGTTATGGTTAAACAACAGCTCGATCTGGATACCGATGAGGAGGAAATGAGAGAATTGATGGAGAACTCTCTGGGGGTTTCCTGTGCAGATGGGAGGAATGGGAAGGTTGTTGTAAGCAACGCTCAACGGGATGGAAAGGTAAATATAAACATTGCTGCATTGTGTGTTTTTATCAATACTTTTCAGAATTAATTGTTTGGTCAGTTTTTCTTTAGGTTACACCAGATGCTGAATTTTGATTTTGCATGTGTTTTGTTCATGACAGGATTCAGCTTCACTTCTTAACATCTTAAACCACCTTAAGTTACTCTTATTTTACCCATAATGATTTGGTTTACTCACCTTATTTTACCCAGAATGATTTGTTTTGAGCAATCGACACATGATAATGAAGTAACACTTAAATCTCTTTTTCATGTTCTCCCAAAGAACAAGACTCCAGTTCCATCAGGAAGGTCTCCTCTGTCTCATAAGGAAATTGTACCAACAGAGGTATCTAAAGCACCTTCTTTTCACAACAAAGACTCACCAGAAAGTGGTTTTAGTAGAGTTAATTCACCAGCACCTTCACCCACCAGCAGAAACCGGTCAGGACATACCGTGAGATCTTCCATGAATGACAAGACTGTAAAGATTGCTCTGCCTAGAACAGGCTACACCAAACAAAGCCAAGGATGCCTTGGAAGTGACAGAAGTGAAATCAAATCATTAGATGAATTATTTTCAAATGCAGATGATACAGAAGATCCAACCAGCAGCAGCTCAAATGGTAAGGTTTCTAAACTACTGTCCCAAGGAGACTTGGCATGAATTGTCCTGATGATCTGATAAATTCACTTAATAACCACGGGTAAATCCTCACTTTGAAAGGATTCAGTGGTGAAATTGTACATAAACCAAGGCCTTATCAGAGTAATTATATTGATCTGTTTCTTTTTTTGTGGTACAATTGTTTTGTATTTCTCTTTGCTTCTGACTTACTTTGGGTTCAGGCTAAAGCTGCTGCCCTGGGTGATATTATGGACATCAAAACTATTACAATATTTAGAGTAGTTTTCAAATATCAATGGGACAACACACCAGTGGGTTAGAGTGAGAAGAGCTCTAAATGAGGGGCAGCAAAAAACTTGTGCATTTGCATCAGCAGATCAAAGGAGAAAATTTTAGGAGGAGTTTTTAGGATTAGTGATTGATTACTGTTACCTTTTAGTGTTACACTTTGAACTATGAAGGTAGAACTGATTTTTTTTTCACTTTTCTCATTTAAGGGCAAGTGTGCTGTAACTTTTATGCAAATTCTCACGTCAACACATTATTTGATTGCAGATTTCAGACTGAATATCCTGAGCCTTGATGATTTGGCCCCAGATATCACTAGTCAGGCAGCAGAACTGAAGCAGAAGGTAAGTTGGAATCCCCTACTGGCACCTGTTCCTGGGCTGCCTTTGTTTGGTGGAGGGTGGAAGTTCTAAAATAAATACTTTTACAGGGGAAAGACATTGAAATTACTCAAGAATCAAACAAATATGTGATGGTGGAAGAGGACCAAGCTGCTCTTAAAATGACCAGTGCAGTAACTGGTGTGAATGATGTTTCTGAAGGGGATGTTGAGAAAAGCATCACTGAAGCCAAAATCTCTGAGCATTTAAGTGGAGTTTCCACAGATTCCCCTGGACACAAACAGGGTTATCTTGATCAGGATGAGACAACTCTTAATTCAGAGTATTGTGAGGACTTTGAAAGTTCTCTGTCTGCAACAGATGGGGAATCTGTACCCAGGACATCAGAGGGACACGCTGAGAGCTGCACAGACTCTGGAGAACACCCATGCTCAGCCTTGGCCCCACTGCAGACCCAGGAGAGGCACAAACAGGGGCACAGAGTGACTGTGAGAGACACTGGGGTTCAGACAGCAGGGCCCCCACTCTCCCACTGCTGGGCAAAGGGTGAGTCAGAGCTACTTCTACATTCTGTTCATGTCAGCCCCCTCAGCCTTGATACTCCTGGTTCCAGTACCAGCTTCCCCTCACTGGCACTAAATTAAAAACTCTCTAAAGCCCAACACTCCAGTCTGCTGTCTACAGAAAAGATGGATTGAATATCATAATAAGAACATGGAACTGATTTTTGCTTAAGGAAAGCCCCCCAGCATCTGTGGCTGAGTGAGTGTTAGTGACAAAGCTCATAATAGCACAAGTAACACTCTCATATGAAATTCAACACTCTGGTCCCTTCACTATTGTAAATAACAGCATTGGAGTGTCACTGAAGTGGTTGCTCATCATAGAGTTCCCTTTTTGCATTTGATTTCTCTCCTGGGAAAGCACTGTGGCCCCATGACAGGAGAGATGTGACCTTTCCCATTCCTGAGGGGGAGCCTCCTGCCTGTCTCTTTATTTTAAGGAAAAAGGGCTGAGAGCCACTTCTTGCCACACGTAGGGAGGAAAAAGTCAAAACTCAAGTGTGCTTGACAACACACTTTGAGTACAAAAGCCTTTATTTTTACTCTGCCTAGGGTTAGAAAAGATGCCTTCTGCAATAGTGGCTTTTGTGAGCCAAAGAGTAAAGAAACTGTGGAGGTTGTATAACTATTTCAGCAGTTTTTTTGGCTGACAGAATTCCCTGTTAGACTCTATGGTGGGTCTAGGGCTGTTTTAGGGTTTTACAGGGGTTCTGGGGCAGCTGCTGTCCCTAGAGACTGCTAAAGATCAACCAAGTTGTAGCATTAAACCTTTCCCCTCTCTCCACCCACTAATTCTGATGTTCCCTGACACACAGCAAACACCTCTGCAGTGCTCAGCCCACCTGTAGGAACCAGCTACATTGAGCCTGTGCCCATTGCCAGCCACGTCATCAGCATGGATGCAGTAGAAGGTACTGACAAACACCTTGACCCTTCTGTTGTTGCACTGTTTTGTGCACCCAAGCCCTGCTTGCCTTGCTCAGCCCTTGCTGTGCCTCACCCCAGTCCATCCTGTCCCTTTCCCACAGCCCTGACCACGTACAGCCCCTCGGTCCTGGTTTTACAAGCCATGTTCAAACAGCACTTGATGTTGACTCAGCAGTTTGTTGAGAATGTTCAACACCTTCACTCCTCCCTCGTGGACTCCTTGGAGCGTGAGAAGTTCCACTACCACACTCTGGAAGAGGCTAAGGAGGTATTTGTGACATACCAGACACATTGAGCATGTATTCCTTTCCAGGTACTTCTGGTATTTGCAACAAAGCAAGTTTCTTTGCATATGAATTATTTATAAGTTTGTACAGTAAACAAAAAGACTCAAGTCTTGCTGGAAGCCATGGCTTTGAAAGATCAAAGTTTAGCTGTCCTGAAACAAGCAGAGATCTTCCAAATGCTGCAACAGAAGGGTCACTTCTGTTGCTAGTACAGAAAAATGCAGGTATCTTCACATGAAGATTTATTATTTATGAAATAGTAGAAAGTAATTATCTACATAATAAAGACATTTGTGTATTACCTTTGCTTTGCAGTACATCAAGAACCACAAATCCCCCCCTCTAACACTCGAACAAGCGCTTGAAGAAATTCGGAGAGCACAGGAGGAGTAACTGCTTTGACTCTTTGAACTTCTGTGTTTACAGTTCTAAGGCTGGAACAAAACCCTTCCAACTAACACAGATAAAAAGTTATAAACTGTGTACCGTGAGGGTTTGTACAAAGTGCTGTGTTAGCATAAATAAGTCAGTACAAACTGCTAATTACTCACGTACAGGGATAGGCAGGAACCTTCAGCCAGACTGTCAGCAAAAAAGAAACCAAGAAAACACTTCTCTCTAAGGGGACTGTGGTAAGTCATCAGAGTGTGCATGTTTATCCCCTGGATTGTGAGATCTGTGACCATATCTGTGATTATGGTAGAAGTGAAAGCCTGTACTACAACCACAGGAAAAATTACCATATCCTGACCTTATTGCCGTTATCTAAACAGTGTTTCTATATCATCAGCCTTGTCAGATGACAACAAAACCCAAACACACACAAAGTTAAGATAAATTCAGCACAAGGAAGGCTTATAGTCAAGGTACAGGAACCCATTTACTCTGAAATCTGAGCTGCCATTTTATTTTTAAAAAAAGTGTTTATTGGAAGGCAAAACAAAAAAATTCACAAGTTGGTAACATACAGGTGTTGTATGCTGATTCACAGACAGGTACAGTTCCACAGCTACAGTAGATCTAAAACAAACTGATATTCCACCATATTAATTGGATGGTTTTAAGAGGGTTTTGCTATACAAACAAACAACTGGAAAAGGGAACCGCCACGCAGACCTGGGGACTGGAAGTGCAGTGTAAGGGCCTAACAGCTCTAGCTGGTGGTCTCTGGAAACAGTTAGAAAAGGTTTGTTTCTTCTCTCATTTAGATTACAGGAACTTTCCAAGAACATCTCATTGATAGAAACTTAGCAGAGAAAATGGATTCTCTTCTATTGAACTAATTGGCTTTTATTAAAGGGTATGTACAAAAATATAAAAAGCTCCAAGACTGTCTTCCGTTACAAAGCATTGCCCATCCCTCAGAGAGCTGCCCCTCGTGTCCTGCCCAGTGGTGGCTGCAGCAGCTGCTGTGGGGCCTGGAGGTGGGTGGAAGGTCCTAAAAGCTCGCACAGTGCTCAAAGGTCACCTGCACTGGAACTCTATAGATGCTTCATTCCCCTTTTAGACATTAGGATACACTGCTCAGCATCAGTCTGACTTGATCCCAAGGCAGCACCCCTCCACTTCAAATAGAATTAACCTTTTGAGAGAAATAAACATACATTATGGAACTAGAGAACATACAACCACATCACACAACGTCTGTATTCCACAGGATGAGTGAGGCACAATCCTGCACCAGGGACAGACTGACTGCAGTTTAGTTCTAGTATAAAATGGGAAACTAATTAAAAATTTTTTTCAAGATAAATGGAAATTTTTAAGCTTGCTAGACATGTCATGGTAACAGTTGGCCTTTTGTAAACACTAAATGACAAGTGTTGAAGTACATGTCATAGCTTTCCATTTTTCACCATAGTTTTAAAAGTAATTCATTTGTCACTTCCTCCAGACTTTAATCCGGATTTCTATAAGTTTAATGTTTTGTAGAAGATGCAAGACATCTTTCTTCAGAGAGTCTTATTCAGGTGGTGGAGGGTCTTGTGTTTCACGCTTCACTGAAACAATAGGGAAAACAGTTCTTACATTCCACAGTCACCTGAGCTGTCCCAAATGTCTCATGGAATGAGGGCTCTGATAATAAGAAACTCTTCCTTTTGGGCTTTATCTGAACCCATTTGATTGCACAGATCTAGTGCAGCCAGAGGCAGAAGTGACTTTGCATTGAACATGCCAATTTTTTTCCTTTTAGCTGTTGGCAAGGGGAGTTGTTTGATGTATCACAGACTCTCTGCAAAAATCCATCATTTGGGTAATTGTCTCTTATAAACACCTCTTTTTCTGAACCCTGCCTGCACTACAGGGAATTTATTACCAATTTTGGCTTGGACAGAAGGTGGCACTAAGGTAGGAAAGTCTGAGTAGGGCAGGGTAACAGTAAGTGTGGTCTCACTTGGTTCCAACCACACAGCCCCCCCTGCTGTGGCACAGCTCCCCCTCCACTACCTTTGTGACTGCTCCGAGTTTTTGAGGGGTAACATTCAAAGATGCAGGTGCTCAGCATTGAAGCCAGGAAGTCACTTACATAAAACAGGCTAATTAATTAACGTTTCAGAAATTAGAACACAACACAATGCCTAAAAACAACACGCTGGGTCGATCAGAGCACACACGTCCACTTACCTGTTGTTTTACTGTATCCATTACATTAGAAAGAATTAATAGTTACTGATGTTTTCATTTGGGTTTACAGTCAACAGTAAACAGGACAAAAGCACTACCAAGTCTGCACAGGTTTGTAAAGTGCTGAGAAGCATCACTTACATTCATCCCTGGCCTTCATGCGGGCGATAAACGAGTAACTTTTATTTCTCCGGTAGTTTTCGTAAGGGTCGTCCAAGGCAACTCCCACTCCTTTGTACTGATCCCATTTGTCTCGGATATCCCCTCCTTTAATTGGGTCCTGAATTCCTTGTTCCTTGGCTCCCAATCCACCAGACCCACTCCATCCTGCAGCAAGGACATGACATTGCAATCCTGTCACTATTTCTTTATTACTAAATTGTGAAGACAGACAAACATGGAAATATTGGAAACAATCAAAGACAGCACCAATTTGATAGAGCAGGATGGGAACAGACAGCCTGAAACAACACATCTCACAAGCATTAATATGCAGAGATTCCAGGAGCTGACAGACAGCACCACTATCCCTAAAAGTTTTTAGGAGGGCAAGAGGAAAGGCAGCACAAGCCCAGTCTGTCTGGTCAGCCCTGCTGACCTGCACTAGTAAGATGAAATATCTCAGGCAGGTCAGTTCTGTCTGATGCCAAACTAACATTCCTGTCTTTTATATCCTTCCCAGAAGGGTAACCAGCACTGCTCCATGTTCTAAGTACTTGTACGCCTGAACATCCTTATGCTGACCTTGGGATGGCAAGGGATAATTCCTTATGAACATGCCTTAATTATATCCAAGAGTTCGGTGCCTGAATTAGTTTCCTGGCTTGTGCAAGACTCTAGAACAGCATCTTACCCATTTTTACTAGCATTTGATGGCCTTTATTTTCTTCTCCAAGTCTCGATTCTGGTACAGGAGGCCCAGAACTGGAGCCCAAACCAGCAGAAGAACTAAGGAAATAAGAAAGACAAATTAAGAACCAGTGATGCCGTTCTGACATAATGCAAGGTCAGTTCTGTTCTGCTAAGCTTTAACACCCAGCATGATCCCATCCACTCTATTAAGCTATTCTTTAATAAAGCCATTAGGTCATGGAGGTACTGAGGGACCTTCTGGCACCTGCTTCTCAGCACAAGGGAAATCAAACCCTGCAGTCTTCCCAATGGAGCACTCAAGAGGATTCCTCCTGCTCCCAAGGAAGGTGTACAAAGCCTTCATAGTTACCCACCAGTTTTGTTGTAACAAAAAGCCACCAGAACAGAGTAATGCTCTCTCTGCAAGCACATACAGCAGATAAATTGTTTCTAAATCTGCTTTCCATCTTCCTTCCTGCTCTTTCTTGAAATGCTTATTATCCCTCACTAAAGAGGCAGTGCCCTTGGCTGGGGCTCTGCTCCCACCAGCCCAAGTTAAGAGGAGAGAGGACCCAAGCCAGGCTTACGGGGGAGTGGGGCTGCGAGAGCGGGACCGGCGCCGCCGTCCCGGGGAGTACGACTTGGACCTCGACCGGGACCGGGACCGCGAGCGGCTGTGAGAGGAGCGGGACCTGCTCCGGCTCCTGAAAGGGAGAGCACAGATACATCAAATGCACAAGTTACCAGAGCAACACCAACAGTTCCCAAGGTTCAGCCCCCTGCAATCTACCTGGACTGCGAGCGCGAGTAGGATCGTGACCGAGAGCAGGAGCGGGAGCGCGACCGTGAGTAGGAGCCAGAGGACTTTGAGGATCGTGAGTTGGACCGGGACGAGGAACGACCTCGGCTTTTGGATCGACTGCGAGACCGGGAAGGGCCACTGCACAGACAAAAGCAGAGAAACTCCAGTGAAACTCCTGGAAGAGGCACCAGGAACACAAATCTACTTCTGACCAGATTGAAATTACACACAAGCACTGTAGTTCTGCAGACACACAGTGAAAATTTAACTGTGACAAAAACTATTTCATAGAATTACAGAACAGTTTGGGTTGGAAGGGACCTTAAAGACCATCCAGTTCCATCCCCTGCCATGGGCAAGGACACTTTCTACCAGCCCAGGCTGCCCTGTCCAACCTGGCCTTGGACACTTCCAGGGATGGGGCAGCCGCAGCTTCTCTGCCCAACCTGTGCCAGTTCCAATTTCTGCAGATTAGACAGAAACTCCAGCACACTGAAACTCAGTTATCCCAGCAGCATGTTGCTGAAGACTTTCCCTTTGCATTTAGCCCAGATGAACAGCATACAGCAGCAGACAGGATCTCTCACCTGTTTCTCTTCTCCTGACCTTTCCTCCGCCTCGCTCTCATTTTAGCTCTGAAGAATTCATACAGTCCATTCTGCTCCCAGCCTTCACTGCAATAAATGAACCACACACAGAGAACTGTAAATTCCACTCATGCAGCTGTAAATTCCACTTCTACAGAGACCTTCAGGATTTTCACTAGATTCTGTATGGATCAAAGGGCCTGGGAAAACCAACTCGCAAATCTCAGTGTCAAATGAAACAGCAAGTGCAGTTACAAACACAACAAGAGCATCAGGAGAACCAAGACACAGGTGAAGGAGAGAGAGGCACTTCGTGGTTTGAGACACCTTCTCATGGCATTTTCCTTACCACATTGTTAGCTACACCTGCTCTTACCTGTTTCTAGGCCTGTCATGAGATGGTGGACTATAAAATGCCTCAACCGCAGCCAGGAGTCTCTCACTGGGGGGCATTGGGGGTGGAAGACGAATATCTTTAGGATCTAAAGGTTTATACTCATGATCTTCAAGCTGCCAGAAACAAAACAAATTACATTTGTGTCACAGGATGGCTACCTGTAGAGATAAATCCAGATTTAACTGTGTAGGGACCTCAAATTTCACTACTGGATGAAAACTAGTCCAGAAATAAGGATTCTGCAGATGACCCAATGCTTTCTCATGTTGTCACTATTGTGAGTTCTATGAGAGAAGCCAGCATTGCACAGGTTGTAGCGTTAAGTGGCTCAGCAGGTAGATGAGATGCAAATCTCATCCCCCTTTGTGCTAACGTGGCTGGATAGGAGCCTGGCACAAGCTGGTGCATGCTGAGAGTAACACAAGTTTAGAGATGGAAGAGGCCTGTTTGTTCATCTCAACCACAGAATGGATAAATGAAGTATCTCCAAAGATGCTGATACAGGTACAATTCCCATTTTCTTTCACTCTTTGTATATATAACAATTATTTTGGTAAGATATCTTTGTGACAATTCTGATTACCAAAAACTAGTACACAGTGGCCACATCATTGCTTTGACCACCAGAAAATCACTGGGGATTTCCATTTCCTAAAAACAGGTCAGATTGTTGAGTGTAAATGAGCTCCACCAGCTTTCTCTGGCACAAAACACTTGAAAAACATCACCATGTCCACTACCTTCTACCTCACAACTTTGGCTAATGGTTGTGGGATGGAAGGATTTGAAATTACACACATCCATGTTAAACCATCCCACAAGATCTGGATGTTTTAAGCCCACCATCAGTCCCACTGGAAGCACTTACTTTGACAAGTGGAGCCATCAGCCCAGCAGGAAGGTCAAAGTAGGGGACGTTTGGCACCAGGCTGGGATCGTCGTGGTTCATGTGAGGGGGCCCTTGGCGCCTCATGTGAGGGGGCTGCCCGTTAAACCCGTGGGGGGGAGGCCCAAAATCGGGGTGCTGGGGCCCTCCCCAGGGAGGATGCTCACTGATCCCAGGATGAGGCAATCTGTGACCAGGATGATGATGAGGAGGTCCAATTTCTGCAGAGTGGGAGGGTTAAAATGTTTTCTTTAGCTATCAAACAGAGATGTACTTCAATTAGTGCATTTATCCAAAAAAACCCAATGTTAGTGGGCCCAGCAAAGCACCAGAACTGAAGGACTAATGCCCCTGAGATTAGCTCAGCTGGTTAGAGCATGGTGCTAATAACATCAGGGGAGTGGGTTTGATCCCTGTATGGGCCATCCACTTAAGAGCTGAACTTGGTGATCCTTGTGGGCACCTTCCAACTCAGAATATTCTGTGACTGTGACCAGAGGCTGGTACAGGTCCACCCTTGTGACCACCTGGCAGTGCATCTCCCTCCCTGCTCTCAGCAACACAACAGGATCCTTCAGCCTGGAGCTCCTGCCTCCTTTGGGACACACTGTGGTCAAAAGTACCACAAGAAAGACACACTCAAAAATGTTTCAGATGCAGCAAGGCAGCTACTGGTGGGATCTGTTTCTGAAGCTAAATATACAATCATGTCTTAGCTTGGGCCTGTAATTAGCTCTGTCTCTGTGCCAAATCAACACATATAAAGACATAAATATGGCAGGAATTGACTCACAGGATCAGGTGACAAGAAAATACTTTGTTTAAAGAGGCGTTTGGAGAAAAGGTAGAGATAATATCCTGATAAAAATAGGGAAGGGAGTGACCAACCACTGATGGACGAACGCCATGAACACCAGGAGACCCTGCTGAGCTCATTGCACTACACAGAAAAAAATGCAAGACTGAAAATCAACATCTTCCACAGCAGGACCCACAGTTTTTCCAGGAAAAGCCATTACAGCCACTGCCCAACCCTGAGCCAATACAATCCGACTCATCATCCCCAGAACTCCAGCACAGCCTGTGCTGTCATTGCTTCACTGCTTTCCTAATTTTAACCATCTGGTTTAGTAGATCACTTCCTCCAACAGCTTTACATGAAACAACAGATGTTTTAAATCACCACTACAATCCAAAACCAAGCATCTTGTTCTGAGCTTAACCCTAAACAACCTCAGGACAAGGGGGAGTTCTCTCTGTTCTCCCTACTCACTACTGCAATTGTTAAAAAACCCAACCAAACAAGAAACACAAGTTAAAAAAATGAGCAATCTCTACTGGTGAAGTTAAACACAATCCTCAATCTATAAACTTGAATTTGTTTTCAGTGGTTTTTGGACTCAGAGAACTGAGAATCTATTAAGCTTAAAATAGCAATTGTTATATAGAACATAATGGCTCTTCTAAATGACTTGTCTCAGAGAACCACAGTGATCTTTGGCCTTTACAGTGATAAGGATCACTGCAGAGTAACTGTAACTGAAATGGAAACTCCATCCTGGCAGAACTACAGCAAACTTCCCAAGGGAAGCAGTGCCTGGCTACACTCCCAAACATTCCCAAGTTCCAGTGAGGGAACAAACCCAACCAGAAGGGAGAACTGGAGGTAGGGATCATCTCACCATGCATTATCAAGCCATACAGCTTTAAAGGCAAGTAATTAGAGAGCTTTCCAGTCAAAATAAAGAGAAGAGGGCATAGATGAATGTATGCACAGGAACAAATCCTTCCAGCCTGTCTTCTTCCAACTTCCTCCACCTACAGAGGGCACAGCTCTCCTCAGCCCTCATCTACAGCCTGATGTGCAGGAGATTAAATTCACAAGCAAATGCTGCTTCTCACCTTTGAACTTACTATTTTTAAAGTGAAATAGTCACAAAAGAGGTGCCTGTAGAGATGCTGGCTTGAGTTTGGATTAACATTTCTTTATCTATTAGGGAAGACTCAAAAAGCAGGGAAGCATCCAACTCTGTACATGTTTCCTACTGAGTTCTTACCATCAGCTTCCCAAACCCCCAAACCTCAACGTTTCTCAGGAAGCCACAACAGTCACCAAGGATAAGCTGTCACCCCAAGCACTAAATAATTCTGTAATGGCAATTAGAAAACCTGTCCTGGTACACACTTTACCTTGAGGGAAATCCCCCTGGGGGTAATCAAAACGATGAGGATAAGGAGGCCTTTCAAAGGGATGGCGAGGTGGGAAATCATCCTGCATGAAGCGAGGTGGAAAGCGGTTGAAATTATGCGGATGCGGGGGCTGGTTGAATTGGGGATGTTGCTGATGTGGAGGGAATGGGCCTCTGAAGTGAGGGGGCCGCTGCATTCGAAATGGAGGTTCCCTTTGACCCCCACCCCATGGAGGTTGTTCGTGCTGGTTGTTCCACGGTGCTTCGAACTGGTTGTTCCAAGAAGGATCAGGCTGGTTGTTCCAAGGTGTCTCTCGCTGGTTGTTCCAGCCTTGATCTCTCTGTTCGTTCCACATCCCTTCGTGGTTGTTATTCCAGGGTGGACAATGAGGTGGTCCCTGGTGGTGAAGAACAGAAGTCTGGTCATTAGGCTAGGAAAATAAAGAACAAAATAATCTACCTGGTTAAAAAACAAAGCCCATAAGCAACATGTCAAGTGAGAGGACATTCCAAATACAGAGCCTGAACAACTGCAGCTTCAGAGAAAAAATGGGAAAAGACCAAACTGTTACTGAACCAAACAGCTCTTGTTCACAGGTATAGTGTGATGGTTGACAAACTAAAATATAATTAATACTTTGCCTTTAACTGGGCTCAGAATGAGAAAGCTTGGCATTTGGATCTAGATTTTGAACGCTCAGAGCTTTTCAGTGCACTTCCACAACCAAAACAGCCATTCCAAACCCACACATCTGGTTTCAGAATTGTTCCTTACCTGCTGTTGACCCCATGGTGCAACAGGGTGAGGTTGGTCAAACCAGGGTGGTTTATTTGGTGGAATCTGATCATGAGATCCAGGCCCACGAGGTCCACCTGAGGCAGGATCCTGCACCCCAGACCCAGCTGTGTCATATTCTGTAGAACCAGCCAGAGGCAGCTGAGATTTACCATCATCTGAAACAATGCAGAGACTATTATAAGCATCAACAGTTAATAAAACACCAGCACAGCTGCATTAGGCTCCAGCTAAATTTCTTCTGCAGAAATTTGTTACTGAGAGAGAGGATTGCTGATCCACTTAACATTCAGCTCTTTTTTAATAATCAATCATCAGAAAGAAATCTAGACAGATTCAGGTTTATCCCTGAATCAGACCAGCACAGCACAGGGCCTTCACTACTGAAAAAGGAGCAAAGAGATGAACCTCCCCTTCACTGCTGAAAAAGGAGCAAAGAGATGAACCTCCCCAACACTGCTGAAAAAGGAGCAAAGAGATGAACCTCCCCAACACTGCTGAAAAAGGAGCAAAGAGATGAACCTCCCCAACACTGCTGAAAAAGGAGCAAAGAGATCAATCTCCCCAACACTGTCACACACTGATTTCTGATTTCAGGTCCCAGAACTGGTCAGTATGGTCAGTACCTGCTTGTGAAACTGGAGCAGAGGGTGGAGCCGAGGCTGGAGCTGCTGTGGGGGCTTGAGGAGGGGGTGTTGATTTCACCTCATTCTCCAGTGGGGGGATTTGGATCTGTTGTTGCTGCTGCTGCTGCGTTAAACTGTTCACAAACTCTTCGTGCTGAGTTTTCAGGTTCTGGATCTGCTGCTGGAAGGCCACTTGCACAGGCTGCACAACCGTTGCATATTCAGTGATCAAATTTGCCTGATAAAAGAAGGAAAGAACAAGTGAACACTGTACCTTAATTCTGTCCTATATCTCCATTCAGAATCCCTTTTATTGCTCTCCACCCTCTCTCCCAGAAAGTGCATGAGGATGCAGGATAATGCTGGCAGAACCACCCAGACTCTCTGGGAACTTCTGTGGAGATTTTCAAAGTATTTTCTGCAGGTTGGAACCCACCACCCTTATTAGCTCCTTTCCAAACAAGCTCAAACCAACAGCATTCATTATTAATAATAAAAACTAATAGTTCTTGCTGTCACAATGATGTTTGTACTCAATATATCCAACTTCAAGCCATGGTTTCTTGTTTCTTTTTGACCAAACATTCATTTCCATGAAAGATACTGTCCAGTATGTACAGGACTGTATCAGTCTGTGTCCTGCATCCAGGATTATTGAATGTTTGAAATAACAAGGTTGCATTTTACATTCATTTTTGTAATCTCTTGTAAACAACTTCAAGTGAGTCAGGAAATTAATTTTTCATTTTGAAAGGTTTAACACTTCCTAAATTTGTTTATATATATATATATATATAAAAATAATAAAACTGTTACTTTTGTGGCTAACCTGGTACTGGCCAAGTCCAAGAGCCGGGCTCTGTAACTGCTGAATAATGGACTCATCAAAGTACCCATTTTTCTCCCATAGTTGAAGAAGCTGCATAAATTCAAGAGTGAAAAGTCTTTAGAAAGGATGAAAGATCAAAGAAAAACTGAGGCACAGCATTTTTATGTCTCCAGCTTTTCATAAGACCTTGGATTTCAACAGTTATTTTTGCACCACTGAAGATCCAGATCCTTCCATCATCATTGTAACTTTTAAATAAAACTGAGGTACTTTTAAGTTCAACAATCAGAGCAGAAAAATCTCAGTGGTCTTCTTCCATCCCCCTACTTGTGAATTTGCATAGCACCAACCTAACAAAGCAAAACTCACAGTTAAACCAAAACCAGATACTCACTCTGGCAATTTTTTGTTGCTTATCCTCCTCCACTGCCAGAAAACTGGTGCAGTAAATAGGCACAACCACCTTCTGCAAAGCAGCCAGGAGATCTCGTGCTTGCTTCCGTTGGCTGCAGGAAAGGAATGGCCAGAGTTACCTTTTTCACTGTAACACTGAGGGCATTGGGACAGTAAAATCATCTCAACCTCTTCTATACTAAAAGTAGTGGCTTCATAAAATACAGAGTTCTCTCCTTTACACTTTTGCTGTTTTGTGTTCAGTTCTGGGCGCCTCAGTTCAGGAGAGATTGAGGGGCTGGAGCGGGGCCAGAGAAGAGCAACGAGGCTGGAGAAGGGACTGGATGTGGCACTGAGTGTCCTCTTAAACACCTCCAGGGACAGAGAATCCACCATGTCCTGATCCAACCCTATTGTGATCACCAGCCCAGGGCACTCAATGCCCTGGGCTGGTGATCACAGTGGGGTTGGATCAAGGGTTGGACTTGATGATCTCGGCGGCCTTTTCCAACCCAATCCATTCTATGGTTCTGTGATCTCAACTTCTATACTAAAAGTAGTGGATTCATAATGTACAGAGTTCTCTCCTTTAAACTTTTGCTGTAAAGTCTTATCTGGAGGAAAAATACCCAAAGTAGGTGAAAGCTCAATCTGATCACTGAAGCACTGGATGGATCTTTGTGCCAACTGTGAACATCTTAATACAGCTGATAAAAATAATTAATAAAATTAAAAAGTGATTAATCAAACTAACATGGTACCTATGAGAGGGACTTCACCAAATGAATCAAAAGGGCAAATTAACCCCCCAGTTAACTCTTACCAGTGATGCAAAACATCATTGATTAAGTAGATGAGGTGCAGGCGCAGCTCAAAGTGAGCCCCCTCTGCCGTGATCCGGTTCCGCAGGTGCCCGGCCATCAGCTCACAGTGTGCAGGAGACTTGGCATTACTGAACATCCAGTTCTTGCCAGCCTTGGAAAAGCAAATTTTAAATGTTTTAAGTCAGGCTAATGTGTTCACATGACATGGGCTTCCTGCAAGTCTGAAATAATTGCAAGAAGGGCAGTTTTCAGGGAACAGCTTTCACCTTACCTGCCACACAGCACAGCAAAAAAGCTGCTGTTGTACCTGTACAGTCTCAAATAAAGCTGCTTTTATAACTGTACAGTCTCAAATAAAGCTGCTGTTGTACCTGTACAGTCTCAAATAAAGCTGCTGTTACACCTGTACAGTCTCACAATTCAATGGGCCCACAGCACCCCCCACCCCTGAGCAGAGTCAGGTCACTTACTGAGATTGCATCTTTCGTACAAGTGTCAATTATTGGCTGCAACAAGTTGTCAAATTCGTTCATATCTAACTGGGTTTCCTCCAAAACCTTTTGCATTTGTTGCTCGATTGCCAGGGCTACTGCTGATGTGACTTGTTCCTGAAAAAAAACCCCAAACTCTATTAAATCCAACATTATTTTAAAGAATGACTCTGCTGTGTCCTTGTTCTCTTGGACATAAGAAACTATTTGGAAGACCAAGACATTTCACAACCAACATGACAATATAAAAATGTTCCTATTATTTGGTTTGGAGAAGAAAAGATTTGACATCCTTCAGGAAAAGCCCAGTTCATTTCCACATCTAAAACCTATTGTGGAAAAAACAAATTGCAGGAAGCTCCCAAATGTAGGGAACATAACCAGAGCACAAGGATCTCTTCAGTTTGGTACCCAGGAGCTTTAAGAGCAAAATATCTCCTCCAAAAACCAACTAGTTGATGGCACACCATCCTCTTCCGCCCCTAATCAGATCCAGCTCAGAGTGCTACACACTGGAATGTCCTGCAGATCCCAGCAATCTGCAGCATTAAACCAAGATTAAAGCAGTCACAGTTTATTCTGCTCTAAAACCAAGAAAGTTTTTCAGAGTAAATAAAAAGGTTTTAATCACAGATCAATCTTGCCTGCACATCAGATACATCCATTCTAGGGAGATGATGGCATTTCCCACAGCACAGAAATAAGGAAAGCATTATTCCCTCTACCCACCTCAGCAAGGAAACACCCTCCCCTCCTCATTCCTACATCCCCTGCAGCCTGGGATGAACGAGGTGAGTGTTTCCCTCAAACCAACCTGTCTCATAGCCAGGAGGTGCTGCTCCTGCTGCTGCAGGTTCCACTGACTCTGCTGGATAAGCTCCTCCACGGAGGGCGTGCCCTGCGGGGCCGGGATGGGCGCGGCGGGCGGGAGCGAGGGCTGGGGCAGGGGCTGGATCTGGGCTGAGGCCTCGATGTCTTGGCTTTGCTTGCACAGCACTACCAGACAGTAAAGTTGGAAAGTAAACCTCCCGAAGAACCCGCCAGACCACGGATGAGAATGGGGCTGGCTCCAAAGAGACCCTCACTCAGAGGGTCTCCAGAACTGCTTGGACAAGGCTCTCAGGCACACGGGGGGATTCTGTCTTGCACAGGGCAAGGAGTTGGATTCGATGACCCCAATAGGTCCCTTCCAACTCAGGATATTCCATGATAAACGCAAAATCGCGAGTGGATGGTGCCCAAGAGGAGAGTCAGCAGCTCCCTGTGCACTTCCAGAGGGACAACTCCGGCACAAGCCCAGCCCCGGGGCGGGAGCTCTGGGTGCCGAGCTCGGTGTCCCCGTGTCCCAGCGCTCTGTGTCCCTGCTGCTCTGTGTGTCCCCGTGCTCTGTGTCCCTGCTCTGCGTGTCCCCCAGCTCTGCGTGTCCCCGTGCTCTGTGAGTCCCCAGCTCTGTGTGTCCCCGTGCTCTGTGTGTCCCCAGCTCCGTGTCCCCACGCCCCTCGCCCGCACCTCCCGCTCCCCCTGCCCGGCTCCAAACCCACCCCGGGGCAGCGCTCACACCCTCCCTGGAGCTCAGAGCCCAGGAAGAGGCTGCAAACCGGGCCCGGCGGCGCAGGCGAGGCGGGAGGGACAAAAGTGTCCCCGCGGCCGGGCCCGGGGGTGGCGGGAGAGGCCCCGGGCCGGCCCCGACCCGCCCCACTCACGCTGCTGCTGCTCCAGGGCCAGCTTGTACTTGTAGTAGCCGTAGAAGTCGCCGCCGAAGAGGAAGGAGAATTTGGGGTTCTCCTTCTGCTTCTCCATCGTCATCTTCTCGAACTCGGGCCCGTTCCGCGCCACGAACTGCGCCAGCTTGTCGATGACATTCCGCAGCTCCTGGTCTGTGGGGAGGCGGCGCCGTCAGTCCCCGCTGTCCCTCCGTTCCCCCCACACCCCCGTGTCCCCCCGACCCAGGTCCCGACCCCGGTCCCGCCGCTCCCTCACCCTCGGGCGGCAGCGGCATCTCCATGGCCGCGGTCCCGGGGCCGATGGGCCGCGCCGCACGCACCGAGCGCGACACCTGCGCGGCCGCGCTTTACGGCCCCGTTGCTATGGAGACGGCGCGCGGCGCAGGTCACGTGACACGCCCTCCCCTCACACCGTGAGGGGCGGGAATAGAATTAAAAAATAAGGAAATGAGCGAAAAAAAACAGGCGGTGCTGCCGCTCCGGTCCGAGTTCCAACAGAACGGTGTTACTGGGGGAGGAACTGACGTGCCGCAGGTCAAACGTCTGTATTATTATTAGTTATTTATAAAGATAACTCGGGTCGAACAATCGAGATTTAGTCGGCTTGATTTTCGAGTTAAAATTTTAACCCCACTGTGATCACCAGCCCTGGATTCTCCCTCAGTGCCACATCCACAGAATCACAGAATGGATTGGGTTGGAAAAGCCCTCCGAGATCAGCAAGTCCAACCCTTGATCCAACCCCACTGTGATCACCAGCCCAGGGCACGGACGTGCCCTGGGCTGGTGATCACAGTAGGGTTGGATCAAGATGTGGTGGATTCTCTCTCAGTGCCACATCCGTTGGGTTGGAAAAGCCCTCTGAGATCATCAAGTCCAACCCTTGGGCCAACTCCAGTCCCGTCACCAGATCATGGCACTCAGTGCCACGGCCAAGCTCAGTTGAAAAACCTCCAGGGATGGGGAATCCACCCCCTCTCTGGGCAGCCCATTCCAATCCCTCAGCACTCTCTCTGCAAAGGATTTTTTTCTGATATTTCTTTATGTGGTTAAAGCAAAAATGTTCATTGCTGGTTTTTAACTTTCCTTCTGCACCTGAAAGGGAAGTTTCCTGTTATTTTTCCAAGTGGGATTAAAACCAAACACACCACCTTTACATACCTGCTGGATTGAGGGAACCATTCCTTCCAAACCAAAGTTTTACAGCCCAGTCAGAGGGTCCAAGAACAGCAGAAATCACTCAACTTCTCTACTTACATGATTGAAAACCTTCACAACCCCCTCACAACTTGAGGACCTTTCACATGACAACCAGACATCAAAACCCAAAGTAGGGCCCAAGTCATTTGATGTCCTTTGATATTTCAGGCAAACTGAACCAACAGGTGGAGGAATCACCTTGGAATCCCCCAAGGCCAAAAGGAAAAGTCTCCATATCCAGTGGTCACCTGGAGCTGGAATCACTGTCCTCATTCCAGGCATTAAATTCACTTCACAGGATTTCCCATCACAGAGAGAACACTCAAGACACCTTCACAAAAAGGCAGAACTTTTTATTATTAACAAGACATACCATGAAGACCCCACTGTATCACCCCAGATATAAAACCTCATGAAGATGGATGTTTCTATGTATCCAAATTACAAATATATTAAAAAATCATAATACAGACTCAGCCCATGATTCTGAGTCCTGGAGACTCACAGATCCCAAAAGACCAGATTAAATCCAAATCTTGCCTTATATAAGTTTTCCTGCTGCCACTTTTCATCCCAACACCAACATTCCTGCTTTTCCATCACAGCCTGCTCAGTCTTTGATCCACAGAATGCCCCAAAGCTGCAGTTACCTGACAGAGGTGTCTGCTGAGAACCACCTGCACTCCTGGCTCCAGGCAGGAAGGACACCCAGCACCTGGAATTCCCACTGGGGTTATTCCCACCAGCCCATAAAGGATCCCAGCAGAATCCACAGGGAGCTCAGTGACACCCAGAGCTTCTCAGGAGTTGGAGAGCAGGAAAACACCACCAAAGTTTTCATCTGCTGAAGTGCAGGATTTCACACAGGAAGGACTCTGAGCTTGGTTGGGATTTTTTTTTGTAAACCCACCCATATTCACATCAATTTACAGAGTTCTAACATAAAAAATCAACAAAAAGCACATTTTTTTCCCAGTGAGTGCCCCCTGGTACCCACACACTGTGAGTGTGTCACACACCTGTCACTTCAGGGTTAACAGGGTTGTTTCACCACAAACAGCTTTCAGAATTATTTTTAACAACTCCACAACATGGCTCAGAAATTTAAGCCTTAAAAAACCCAAACCTTTCCCTTTATTTATATTGCACCTCTTTCCCAAAGAGCTACGTGGCAGAAGTTCCTCCTGCTGCAAAAATGCTCCACCAGAAAAATGGGGGTTTGAACACAGATTAGAAAGAAAAGTTCTTAATTTCCTGGAGTCATCAGGAGTTGATCCCAAATTACCAACACAACTTTTACAAATCACTCCACACCTGCAAATCCCAACTAGTGCCTCAGTTTTATTTAGCATCCAGTTATTTAAAAACCACAAGCCTTTAACCAGATGACAGAGATGCTCCAACTGCCCCTGGGTACTAAAATTGAATCTGCAATGGAAATATTTTGAGGGTCTCTTGAAAAAGCACCAAATGCTCTTTGGAACCACCAACAGAAAACCACATGGAGTGGGCAGAGACAGGTTTTGGTACTTCTACAACTATTCAGGACTGTTTGGGGAAGAATTTCCCCATGTTGTGATGTTAAAAATGCATAATGGGAATCAAAACATCTGAAAGGACACCAGTCACTGGTGTCCTAATCCTGGTTACAGCAGTTTTAGGGCTCTGTGACCACTCAGAGGCATCACCCACACAGCAAAACATCAACCCAATCCCTCACAGGTGGCCACTGTGACACTCCCAAAGTTTCCTGCAAGGAATAACCCCAACCCAACCCCCCTGGCTTTAATAACAGGGTCATTATACATGATTGTCTAGATTTGCCCTTTTTATTCCAGTGTTTCCATCCCTTCTACAGACCTATGTACAGAGTTAAATACATTGTTAATTTACAAACCATGTTAAAACAAATGTTTCACTCTGCTAAACAACATCCCACAGAGGTTCAAGTTTAAAATATGTATTAGAACAGTATCAGACACTTCCCTTTCCTGAATGTGGGCAGTATTGCTTAAGGACTGGGATCCAGGATTCAGCAAAACCATCTCCTGTAACCACCTCACTCAACTGTTTTAATTACACCCAATTATCCTCCTGCCCACAGACCTGAACTGGAGGAGCAGGAGCAGTGCCAGGAGTCTCCAGGGAAGAGATTCACTCTCTGGGCCCTAAATGGACAATATCCTCATTTGGGTCAGTCCCTTTTTGCTCTGCTTTATTTCAGAGACAGAGAGAGCCCACGAGCCCAGAGCAGATACTGGGGGAAGGAATTCTGAACAGAAAGTCCTCACCTGCTGCCAGGAAAAGCTGAGCTGAAGACCTGCCACGGTACATGTGCAGTGCAAGATTTCTCTGGAACTACTGCCAAAAAGGTCTGGTATGTTTTGTTAAAGGAAACCATCTAAAGGTATTTAATAAAGCCTCAGATCTGTGGGATTTACTGCACACAAGGGCTGGGGTTGTAAAGATGGCACAGCAGCCACACCAGAGGATGACAGATGAACTCATGGTACTCTTGAACATTCCTTTTTCCTGCTACTTCACCCCCCTGTGAAGTAGGGAAGAATTATCTCCATTTCCCAAGTGGGAAACAGGCACAAAGAGTGTGATCCAGCATTTGCAGGAGTCTGACAGGTCACAACCAGCTCCCTTGGAAAGCAGCTGAACTCAGGGGCTCTTGAAAATCTCAGTGTAAATCTCTCATGCTCACATCAGTCCTTTGCAGAGTCAGCACCTAATCCAAACCCAGAGCCCACACAATCCTTTTAACAGGTATGTAAAAGTATGTAAATACTGCAAAGGGAGCCTCAGAAATACACATTTGGCACTTTTCCCCAGATTAAAAAGAAATAATTAGACGTATTTTAATACTGGAACTGGCAAAAGAAATTTCATCTGAAGGAAAGTTTTCCTCATGATCTTGTTCACCTGGTTAGGGGCAGATTTATTTACACTTTCTAACCTGAAAGTCCAAGCTCTGAGCTCAGTGAACAGACTGAACTGCAGCAAAGGGAAGGCAGTTCTGCTCTCACAGCAGCAAATTGAACCCATCAGAAGGACCATTTCCTCTTTTGGACTGCTTGGTGGGAGGCTGTTTGTGTAACTACCACCCCAGTAGAATAAAATCAGCTGGATTTTGCACTTAAAAATAAACTCTTTATTATCCAGAAAGGAGCTAAAATATCATCACATAATGGAAAGGGTCGTTTGTAAAGCAGTAAATAAGAGGAGGGAGTGTTTGGTGCCACACCCTGAGTTCTGTCACTGCTATTACCTCTCTAGTAAAAGCACAATAATATTTATGCCATCAAAGTCTCACTACACAACAACTTGTCAGGGAAGGACCCTAAAAATCTTTTGCTAAAGCCATAACAAAAATCTGATTCAGGGAAACCCGAGTTCAAAGCTGGGTTTTACTTCATTCAAAGGAATGAGACCCCAACTTCGTTCCTTCCATGCACAAATGCAGTACCTGACACACACAGTCACCTTGTCTAGAATTAAGTCTGTTCATTTACACTAAATCAGTTCTTTAACCATAAATTATCTATTTACTGCTGATTCAAGTAATTTCTCCTTAATTTCCTTTTCAAGCCAGGGGAGCTGCAGGAACAGCACAGGATACAAAATTCAACTTCTTTCAGCAGAAAATGGAAGCCAGGCTAAATCCACACAGCTACTCCAACAGCAGGAATTAAGAAATTAAACCCCCCACACTCAGTTAGAGGCTAAAAAGACTCAAGAAAACAATTAAGAATTATGATTCTTCCAATGAATGCATTCATAAGATAGGTACCATGTAAGACAGCATATTTTATGCATAAAACTGAGAACAAAACACATCTTTCAACCCCTCAAGCAACAAAAGAGTTTTGGAAGAACAGGTGTGAAGCAAGTAAAAAAATAAAATCATATTATTCCAAACACTTTATTTGTGAAGGAGTTTCCTGCATGGCCAAGGAAGAGCAATGTCTGAAGTTACAGGACTTACATGATTCAGAAACAACTATGATTTTCAGCTGGCTTGGGTGTTCTCTACAGTGACTGGGGCAACAGTGACTTAGAGAGTTGTTTCTCTGTGCCTGAAACACAGAGAGAGGGAGAGATCAATCCTTGCACTGTCTTTCCTTCAGAAACACTTCTGGTGTGTCATCCAGGACTGAGAGCAGAGGCACAACAGTCGGGAGTATCCACGTGGAGTTTCACAGGTGCTGGAGAGGAACTCAGCTTTACCTGTTTGCAACTGATACACCTCAGTCAGTCCTCCTCAGACAAATCCTCAGATATGCTCCACTTCCATTTCCTTCTGAAAGCTTCATTGAAAGTACCATTAAAACATTATTAGAGAACAAATTAAAGGTAACGTTGCCAGCCTGGAAACAAGATACTGGCCAGAATTCAGCTGCCAAGAGAATAACCAGTTGACAGACTTTGAAAGGAGCAGTGACAGATGTTCCACTCTGCAGTTAGCACGGGGATCTCTGTGGAAGATTCCAGTCTCAGCTCTGGCTGCTCCAGGTTTAAAGCTCTGCCCAGCAGCACCTGCAGGTCTGCACCGCTCCCCTGCACAGGCACCTGCCCTGCTGCCAACCCTGCACAGTCCATGGCTTGTGACATTCATGGATGCACTAACAGTTTCTGATAATGCTGGGGACACTCTGATAAAGTCACAGTCTGTTCCTGCTGGCCAGGACTCTAAATATCAAAGCGGTTCAGGTTGTAGGTTGTGGGGTAGCTCTGCCGGCCGTACTGGAAATGGTCTGTGAGGACGCTGGTCCGGCCATACTGGAAGTCTCCATGCTGGGCAAACACTGGGAGTCCATTCTGAGACTTTTCCGGAGGGTTCCGATGCCGTTCCAAATTCACAAGGTCTCCAGTGGTGACTGGAAGCAGCTGCTTCTTTGCTTCTTGGTTTGCATCATACTTTGTCTGGGAAAGGAAGACAGAATGTTTTTCACAGAATGTCAGAATCATTTTTGGATATCAGAAAAAAATCCTTTGCAGAGAGAGTGCTGAGGGATTGGAATGGGCTGCCCAGAGAGGGGGTGGATTCCCCATCCCTGGAGGTTTTTCAGCTGAGCTTGGCCGTGGCACTGAGTGCCATGATCTGGTAAAGGGACTGGAGTTGGCCCAAGGGTTGGACTTGATGATCTCAGAGGGCTTTTCCAACCCAATGGATGTGGCACTGAGTGAGAATCCACCACGTCTTGATCCAACCCTACTGTGATCACCAGCCCAGGGCACGGACGTGCCCTGGGCTGGTGATCACAGTGGGGTTGGATCAAGGGTTGGACTTGATGACCTCAGAGGTCTTTTCCAACCCAATCCATTCTATGATTCTATGATTTAGGTTGGTCCAACCTGCACCCAAACCCCACCTTGCCAACAAGACCATGGCACTGAGTGCCACGTCCAGAAAACATTAAGATCAAAACTAAAGTTTGTGAGAGACCCAAACACCCAAGTCCTTCTGCACTGGAGCTTTGTGCCCCATGCTCTACATTTTTGTCCCATCAGCTCTTAACTTGTACAACAGATAATTCAAACTGCATTTACCAAGCACACAACCCAGGAAGCCCCTCACCTTGTTGTACAAGAAGACCCCCAGGATGGCTGTCATCATTCCCAGGACGTTGGTGCTCGTGACGGGGTTGCGCAGCATGATGAGGGACACTGTGATGACCATGATTCTCTTTGTGGCGTTGGCAACGGAGTAACTGAGTGGGCTGATCAAGTTTAGGATACTAAAGGCAATGACGTTTTGGGCAAAGTTACAGAACCCACTGATTATAAGCAGCATCAAGGTCCAGGACCAATGAGACATCGTGCTCTGTGTTAAAGCAAACAGGACGAGAAAAAAATTATCTCAGGTTTCAGGTGACAACACAAATACAACTTGAGTCACTTTGTACCTGCCACTGGCAGGAGGAATATTTCAACTTAACTCTTGTGAGGCCCTGAGTAAGTTGCATTGTGTAACTTTCCAACTCAGAGAAACCAGGGGACAGACTGGCCCCAGACATTCTGGGAGTGTTTGTCCTGCCTCCAGCTCCCGAGATTTACACAGACCCATAACCTGCCTCTCCTGACCTCGACAGGAATTCTCACCATAAACACCATGTTCACTTTTTTTAGATTGTTTTGTGAAACAATCTGCAGGTGTTTCACAACATTTCCTTCCACACTGACCAGGAACTACAATGAAACACTTTAGTGCACTTTTTTGGTTGGGTGGTGGTGGTGTTTGGGTTTTTTTTTTTCCTCTTTTCTTTCTAAATAGCAAACAGTTTCTCTTCCCAAATATGACACTTACCAGGTCATTCTCTACTAGGAAGGAAGAAAGATCTACCAAAACCCACGTGGGGATCATGAAGAACACAGCGTGGCACCCCAGGATGTTCAACAACCGAAGGTGATGGATTCGGGAATCTCTTAACACCTGACAAGAGCCATTATTGAACAGCAGTCAGGACATCAGAACAGCTCCAGGTGCCAAACAAGTTAGGAAAATAAGTACCTACTGTTGGAGTATGAATTTCTTATAAACATGACCAAAGTAAAAGAGATGTCCATTTGAAAAAATAGGGGGTTTGAGTGGTGACTCTTGGTATCAACAAGATATTAATACATTTTAAAAGCTCTACAAACCAGAAATCATTCTGTAACTGATTAAAGACACACACTTTAATTTTGTTTCCAAGATTTGAAGAAGGGCCCAGTGTTGACCCTGAGTCATTCACTACAGTGAAAACTTTGGATACAACAAGATACATTAAAAGCTTTCAAACAGACTGTAAAATTTAAGCACTACTGAACTGTCAGAATAAAAAAAATCCACGATGAGGAGTAAACAAAAGGCTCAGTATGAACTCCAAGTTCTGCCCAATTTTCAGCTTCAACAGACAGGAAGAGCTGCAGGAACATGCACATGAAACAGCAGCCATCCCTCTGGGCTCCTCTGAGTGTAAAGTCAACAAAAAAACCCCATTTATGTATTTGGAAGCACAGACTGTCCTGCTAAAGCACAAATGTACTGGGCAGCACTGTAACAGCAGGACTGTTACCTTCTTTGAGAAGATGTTCTGAAGGGAAAAGCACAGAGTAGCAGCAAGTGCACTGATGAGTCCCCACATGTCAAAGGACAGCTCTGTGACAGTGGCCAACAGGACACCAGTGATTATGGGGATCAGAGACAGGTACACCTGCAAGAGGAACAGAGGAGTAACTTGCATCCTCTGAGAATTTTCATTTCAGCTGAGTTTATACATCCTGCTGATTTAGGGAAGAAAGGAGAAGGAAGAACTAAGCAACAGAACCAAGGATCAACTTTTACACTACTGCAGGTCAGGGAAATCAAGTGACTACAACTTAACTGTAACTTAAACTCCAGTGCCTCAGAGAGCATCACCTCGCTCAGTGTGCACATATTTTACATTCTCAATAAAAGGAAAAGGAACCTGTAGAATCTGCACAACCTAATTCCAGTCACAAAACTCACCCAGCTACCCAAAGTCTGAGCTCTGCTGACCCCAGCCAGCACAGCACACCCCAAACACCACCAAGAGAAGAAACCTCAACAAACCTGTACGCACCTTTGTCGTCTGCTTCTCCTTCATGATGATCCGTGAGAGAAGAACCACCCAAATTGGCATCGTGGCTTTCACTGGGGACGGGAAGAAAACGTTGGTGGGGACACGAAGCTCGGGCCGCCTCCCTCGGCCGGCAGGAGCAGAGGGAGGGATGGAGCGGGGGCTCAGCCCGGGCTCACACCAGCCCCGACCGCGGCCAGCCCGGGTCAGCCCTCCCTGTCACCGTGCCGGGCACTGGGACAAACAGGGCTGGCTCTTGGTGCTCGGGGACACCGGGCTGGGCACCCCCACGAGCCACGCCAGGTCACTGCGTGCGGCTCCGGTACCAGCACACAGCGGGGACCGGGACATCACCCTGGTGTGACAGGGTTACCCACAGCAGTGCACGCCGGGCTTCAGGTCACCACTACGAGCAAATGCAGAGCCCCAGGACATCGCACCGCACGGGCAAAACGGGCTCTGGGACATCCCCCCGGGCACCCCCACGGGCACATCCCGGGCTGGAGACACCGCCCCGGGCCCCCTCGGGCCTCACCTGTGTGCGCGTAGGACACGGGGACCCTCCAGAGCGAGACGTGCGCCGACACAGACGCGAAGTACTTGCCGAAGGCGAGCGGGAGGATGTACCGCGGGTACGCGCGGGGCGGCAGCTGCGCGGGGCCGGCGGGCGGGACCCTCCATGCGCGGAGCAGCGGCGGGAGGAGCCCGCACAGCCCCAGGATGTGGAACAGCGAGACCGTGACGGGCCGGGGGAACCCGCCGAGCAGCAGCTTGTTGACCACGTTGCCGCCGGCGCTGAGCCCGTACCAGGCGAGGCACAGCGCGGACACCCGCGCGCCCTCGCGCAGCGCCNGCGTCACTTCCCTCCGCCACCCCCGGCCCCGGCGCGCTACCCCCGCGCCCCGGCAGGGCGGCCCGGTGTCCCGACAGGACGGTCCCGTATCCCGACAGAGCAGCCCCGTGTCCCCCCATGTCCCGGCAGGACAGTCCGTGCCCCGACAGGGCAGTCCCGTGTCCCCTCGCCCCAGTCCCGTGTCTCGGCAGGGCAGTCCTTGCGCCAACAGGACAGTCCCGTGTCCCCCCGTGTCCCCGCACGGCAGTCCGTGTCCCCCTGCCCCGCCGTCCCGGCCCGCCCACCGCGCCCTCGCCACGGGGGGTTTGAGCCCGGAGCGCCCCGAAGGGTTACAACGACCCGGCAGAGCGTGGGGAACAAAAGCGCATCAGAATCCCCGCCGGGCTCTGGTTCCCCGGCGCTCCCGGGCGCCAGCCGGGCAGGTGAGACACAGGGCAGGGACTGGGCAAAGGTCACGGGCTCGGAGGCACCGAGACAAATCGCTCCTGACCTTTAAAACTGAGTCCAGGAACACGGAACGCTGGGTGAGGGAAAAGGTGGGTGAGTACCTGGCAGGCAGGAGGGGTTCAGAGCCCGGCCCATCCACGCGCTGTCAAAAGTCTTTTCTACAGCGTCAATACCTGTCAAAACATGCACTTCAGGTAGTGGCGATTCCGAAAAGATTTGCTGCTGAGCCATTTCATGTAATCGACTGACAAGAAAGAAATGGCAGTGTATTAACTTCAGATTTTAGAAGGATAAATTTTGCAAGAGAGGTAGAAGAAAGAAGCAGCAGAGAAACTGAGTCATGCACAAATGAGAGTCCACAGCAGGTACGCACATGGTAAACTTCATTTGAACTTGTTTACAAAATTGACAAAAAAATATCGCCTTGTAAACTTATTCACATTTGTTGGAGCTCACAGAACTGGTTATACTGGCATGCTGAAATAAAGATTGTCAAGCCTTGTCTCACCCTGGATGACACCAAGTGAGGTGATCCTTAGCAGCAACAAACTCGGCATGGAACAAGATTTAAAGCTTGCACTGGGAGGGAACTTTTCCAGAGGTTTTGTACCACCAGGGAAAGGGCCTGGTCTGATTCCTGATGCTCCCTCAGGCAACTGAGCATCAGCAGTTTTTCTGGATATTATCTGAAAGCTGTGATGAGCTTTGGTCATCACCTCACCCAGTGTGGTCCACAAGGGCCATCGACTGCATCAGAAATGGAAGCAGTGGAGAAAAAGATGGAGTTTATTGAGTGTAATGAATTACTTTGTCATTTCCTGAAATTTGCCGTCTATGCAAAGGCCTCAAAGAGCTCGGACCCTGTTCCTAAACGGGACCATTCAGGGAAGGAGGGAGGAAGGAGATAAAGATGCACAATATTTTTTTACATAACAAAACTCAAGCATTTCCAAAATGACCAACAGCTCATCCCTCTACCATCAGATCCACCACTCTGGACTGCAAGACAGGAGCTTTCCCCAACTCCAAACCACAATGCTCCACCTCATCAACTGCAGAAGGACAAAATGGAAGTAAACTGAAAATATACTTGGCAGCATTTTTTGGTAACCACTTCTCACTCCCAGACTTCAAAGTTCAGAAATGGAAGCACACAAACATCAGGTTTCTGAGATACCCACACAGGTCAGATCACAAAAGTTTGAACAAGAATGACTTAAAAATAAACCAAACCCCATCCGTTGTATTCCAGGGAATGAACAATGTGTGTGTGGGCAGAAGCACCATCCTGGGAAAACCAGGCAAGAGCCTGACTGTGCTCAAAGGCAGAACACTTGCCAAGGCTCTTCTCCAGCACAAATGGGTTAACAGAATTAACACAACTAAACCTGGGAATATTTTTGGTATAGTTTCCCCTCCCCTGTTCCCCTGGGCACAAGCCCAGCACTGGGGATGGCAGAAAACAACTAGTCCTAAATGTTAAAGCAATTACAGGTAATAGAAATCCTTTGCTTTCTACACCCAGGCTGCTTTAGAAAGCACAATGAGAAAATATCACAAAGTTACCAAGACAAGGAGATGAACTCTGATTTCTTTAGACTTTGAGGTACGTTACAGCAATTGGGTTATCAGTCTCTAGAGTTAAAAAGAATCCAACCTATGTGACTGAACACACCAAGGTACTTGGAAGACATCCCGAATATCCCAAGAGCTGCTCTCAGCACTGTCCATGGGATTTGGCTTCACCAAACTGCTCCAACACGTTCCCAAGGTCAAGGGTCCCTTGGCTGGGCTGAACTGAGCAAACTTGGGGGAAAAAAACGAGTGAAATATAAATAATTCTCAAACTGTTTTGTGCAAATTTTTTTTATTTCCACATTTATATCACAACGTGTCCACTTAAAGGACCAAATAGCAAAGTTGCTCCCTTCTGCATCCCAGGAACACAGAAGTCTAGTTACTGTACATTCACTAAGGCTCTTTGTTTTTGCAAATTGCGTTTATGATGGATATCCATAAGGCAAACAATATCTAAAGGAATGGTAACAAGTATATTTCCAGCATACAAACAGGCTTCCTTTTTCCCTCTCACAGTACAGTTACAAACTTGTAGCACCCTCATTACATTTAGATTCTAGAAAAGGTGATTTTTCTTCTTTTTTTTTTTTATTTTATTTTCTTACCTAGAAGTTTGCAGGAAGGGAAAAGGAGGAAAAATATTTGGCTGGTGGTGGTGGGATCAAAAAATATCGTTAAACATCTAGTTTTTGCAGCATTTCTCAGAGAGTGGATTTAAACTGAAACCAGACTAAAGGATGTGGATGCCTATGGAATGTTGAGCTGAAGCTGGAGGCCCAGCCTGCAGTGCAACACCTGGTGTTTAAAACCCAATCTCCATGTACCACATGACTTTAGACCAACGCAAATCACGTTCAGAGATGCGATAGAAAATAAAACTACAGTTTTTGCACATCTTCTCTCAAATATCTCTCACTGCCAAATAAAAACCCAAATCAAGTCAAATAAATAGATGCATATTTTGTTAAGGTAACTTCCACAATTTTCTCTGTACCTGCCTGTACTAAGATTCCGGCATTCAGAAAGTGCTGGAAAACCTCTTCACTTCTGGGGGACTAACACTTTTTATAGCTGGCTTGCTATGGAGTTTTGAACTCACTGATCAACCTTCGTATGCCTTCCTTTGCAATTGTTAGTAAACTGGTAGCAGCATTTCAAAAAAGGAGAATTTAAAGGAACGAGCTGGAAAGGCCCAGCTCCCTTCCCCCCTCTGCTCGTGGGGCCTGTTTGTCCAGGACAGGAGGTTCTCTCCAGCTGGAAGTGGCATCGTGTCTGCCAGTTTTGCCAACTGCAGGTGTAAAAGAAGGGTTAGCAAAACTGTTCTCAGTCTAGGCAGACGTAAGGCAGGATGTTCAACCTCCCATCATCCCCGTGTGGATCTAAGGATATGCACTGTGTCCAATCATACCAGTTACCCTGTGTGTCATAACAACCGTTCACGCCTGGCCAGTTGTGGTCACATATTCTGTCGAGGTCATCGCTCGTGACCTCTCTGGTGACCCCAGGCAAGTCTGTAGGTTTGCTGTTAGGAGCTAGAACGTGAGTCTTTCTAGCCTCTTTTCTAGTGCTTTCCTCCTGCTTTAAATACTCAGACATGAAGTAGTGAGCTCCTGGAGTCTGTACCCCTGATGAGGACAGCAAGCTACTCTGTCTGTTTAAATATGACTGAATGATTTCATTTCTGGATAATTCTTTCCAGTTCGTTTGTTCAAAAGGGCTTTGCAGGTTGGGTTTTTGCTCCTGCTTTTCCGTTTCTGTCCTGTGCTGTTCAGTAAGTGCAGGGATTTCTACCTGCAAAGGATCTTTCGGTGTTAAAGGTTTTATCTGTCCTGTCATGGGATCAAAAGTGAGTTTTCTCTCTTTTAACCTCACAGGTTTCACACCCCCTTCTATCATGTCCCCATCCAAGTTGACTGTGTAGTCTCTGGGTCGGTACCTTTTCTTCTTTTTACTGTCAGACCCTGAAGCAGCATCATCACTGTCCATTTTGGAGGTGTCCTGTGGGAAGCCCACGTGTGGCACGAGCGATTCCCCAGGGTGGGCGCCGGCCTTGCAAGCGGGAGGCGTGTGCAGGGTCCCTGCTGGGTGCCTGTGCTGCCCCTCAGGAGGTCCCTGTTGCTCCTGCCAGTGCTGCGAGACCTCGGTGGGCACGGGCTGAGGGAGCTCCAGTCTCTTTGCTGGCAGTGGAGGTGTGGTTGGTGGCATCAGGGATGGTGGTGGCGATGGCACCTGTGCAGTGTCTGAGAACTGAGACCTCTGAGACGGACTGGGCATCGAATCCTTTGGTGAGTACGTGCTGTGCTGCCAAGCAAAACCCTCCTGCCTAACGTTCCTGGGACTGAAGGAGGAGCAGCGTGGGCTCTTGGGCTGGTGAGGGCCTGGGGTCTCTTCTGACTTATCATGCTGCTGAAGCACTGCAGTCTTTAGTAATGAGGAAGTGCTTGAAGGTTTTACAAGTCCTGGAGAACTGGTGTGAGGTTTTACAGCATTTACTGGGATCTTACTGTGTTTATCGTTTTCACTGAGTTCTGTCCTGCTGCTTTCAGGCCCTGTGTGGAGATTTAAGTCCACAGGACTGGGAAAATTTTCAGGACTACCTCCAATTCCATTTGTTGGAGGGGGTGAAGAGTTTTGTAATACTTCATGACTAGCTTTGGAGACTTTGGGGGGAGGAGGGCCCTGGTGCCCATCCCTGTGATCACCTTTCCTTTTCCGATTTCCCAGTTTCTCTGGTTTTGGAGAATTCAGTTTCTGAATGTCATTCCTGCTTTTCAATTCGCTGATGGGTTTTGCTCCAGCCACAGCAGGGAGTTGTGTCTCTGCTTTGCAGTTGTGAGCACCCCCGTTTGCCGAGCCGGGTGGGTTGGGGAGCCCTCTTGGCACTGGGTCATTCTGGGTCACGGGTTCGATCAATTTCTGCCAATTCCTCAACAGTTTCTTGGCACGTTTGGCAAGTTCCTCGTTGGATGTTTTCTTCCTCACCTCATTGATGAGCCTCCCGAGCCTTGTTTCCTGCAAAGACAGACGAGTTGTTTTACAAACAGATTATCACTCCAAGAAAAATTCTTAGGGAACATTTTTGCTTTTGCTCACCCTGAGAAATTCCTGGTTAAAAACACTAAAGATTTAAGTGTTGAATTAATCTTTTTGGAGAGGGTTAGTCCAGAACTCTGCCACTCAACATGAAACAGACTGTGGGTTTCAACTCTTTATTCCCTGAGCTGGGAAAAACATCAGGAAGGATTCTGATTGGAAACAGAAAACATCAGGAAGGATCTCATTCTTTAACGAGAAAGAACATTGAAAATAAAGGTTTTCAGATGCAGCACCCAAAAGGTGTGTGTTTATCACAAAGAAAGATCTGCAGAAAGAGTGAAGAGAAGAGAATTCCAGGATCTTTGCCTGTAAAAATTAACAATAAAAATCTCCATTTGACAGAGCTGCCTACCAGGTGTGACTGAGGTCCCACCTTCCTCCTCCACCTCTCCTCTGGTTATCTTTGAAACACGAGGAAGAGCCATTTAAACAAACCCTCCTGGGGTGTCCCAAAGTGGTTTCGTGAAAGGAAGGAAGTGTTTGATTGTTCCCAAAGCACATTTGAAAACAAAGAATTGTTCCCCAAGTCGGATTACTTAAGAAAAGGACTTCAAAAAGGAGAGCAACAGACCAGCCTGTGAGAGAAATATGCAGCCTGTTGGGATACATGTGTTGAAATGACAGGTGGAGTTGTAATTAAGCAAGAGTTAAAAGCAAGGAACAATGCCAATTTCAATATAAAGAAGGAATAAAAAGATAAAATGCAGCCACCAAACTTCTTTGGGCTATTTCCATGAGTGGCCAGAGAGATTGCAGCTCTCCCACCAGACACTTCAGCTCTTCTGACACCTGAGCTCACCAAAGAGAACTTGAGGTTAATTTTACAGACCCCCAGCAACTCTCCTGCCATTTCAGGTATCTGGTGCTTCGTCCCCAAACATCCACAAAGGGGACCAGAACTGCAGAGTGACATTGCTGAATGCTCCCCAACTCATCAGAGGCAGGTGATGATTAACAGAGTGCCCAGAAGGGATCCCTGTGCTCAGTGAGAGCTGGGGAGCAGCACAGAGGGACAGGATAGTTAATTGGGAATCCTTTGCAATCCATCTGTGGTTTGCAGAAAAGCTCCAGTGGAAATTGGAGAGACAGGGCCAGTCCTTTGCCACACACCAAGATCATGCTGAGAGGGTGACATACCTCGAGTGCCTCTTTGGTAATGGGGTATTTCTCCAGGCTGGAGATCACTTCCAGCACTGCCACCATGTTATGGATCTGCAACAAGGAAGACAAAGTCACTCCACGTTTCATGTACAGGTCAGAGTTATCAAATGTAATTTAAGCCCTTCCACTTTCTAATTGCTGGAAGCATTAATCACAAACTGCTATCAGACTGTCTGGCTTTAGGGAGCTGATTGTTCAAGGAATAGGGACAAGGACACTTTGCTGACCTAGTTGGAAACTGAGGGAGCTGTAACAAACACACTCTTATGTAAAACTCAAGGAAACGTTGGCAATTAAACAGCAGCAAAGTTTGGAGAGCCCTGGGCAAAGCATCAGTTAATTGTCCTAACGGGAAACAAGAGCAGCAGCCACTCAAATCTAAAAGCTGGATTGGTTTAGGCACCACTTCAGACTGACACAACAAGTTAGGCAGTTTCATTGACAGTATTTGCTGTGGCTGCACCAGGAGGCTCCAGAGGGAGGTCCCAGTGCCCAGGGGGTGTCCCCAGCCCATGGCCTGGCTGGGCTGGGCTGCTCTGGCCACCCCACAACCCCAGGACCCCCGTGCTGGGGGCACATGGGAAGGAGGAACTGCCCAAAGTCACAAAGTCACATTTAAAAAGTGAGTGTCAGGTTTTCTAATGGGCTGCATTGCAACATTCTGGCACCCCAGGTGAGCTGCACAAACAGCTGCCACAATCTGTCCATCCTCAGCACATACATGGCCTCAGTAACTTCCACCAGGAACCCCAGATCGGGTTTTGGGGACATGGTTTGGGGGTGAACGTGGCAGTGCTGGGTCAGACTCCATAACCTGGGAGAGCTTTTCCACCCTAAACAAGTTTCTGATCCCACCCAGAGCATCTTATTTCCACTACCTGATGTTAAGAGCACTGAAACCTGGAATTTCTGATTTACCTGTGGAGGTAGATTTAAAAGATAAGCAAAGGAAAACTTGAATCACAGTCTCATTTATTGCTTAATTGCATTTGTGACTCAACTGGATGTGAAGTGAGAAAAACCTCTGAGCAAGAACCTCTGCAGGGATCCCACAGCCTCCTGCAGCCTGGCCAGGAGCACCACCAGCAGCTGCTCCCCCAGGGAAACTCCCCTGCACGATTCCTCCTTTTAAAAACCCTCCATTTGGTACAAATTGGCTTTTTCCAATCAGTTCTACCCCATCCATTAAGATACAACAGAAGAACCAGGAGCTGAAGTTTCTTTCTTTCAGAAAATCTCGGGCACAGATCAGGTTCTGTCCATCCCATCAGGGCTGTTTAATGCTGGGGGGACCTGGATGAACCTGTCAGGGATCAAACACTTCCCTGACTTTCTGATTTATCAAATGTGTGTTTAAAGTCTGGGTGGGCTTTGAGTGACTCTCTCACAGGCTGTTAAACCAACTTCAGGGCGAGGATGAATTAATTTGTCCTGGTTCTCTCCTCACTGAGCTCTGTTGTCTCTGCAGATTTTACAGCCCTGTCAAGAGGTCAGGGCTGGGAAAACTCTGTTTAATCTTTAGAGCATCAATACCATCCATGCTGACATATTTTACTCTCAGTGCACTGACTTTCTCCCATGTTTTGATCCTTGCCCTGGAAAGACAGTTTAGCACCACAGTTTAATTCATACCCAACACCAGGGTTGGCTTTTTCCAGGTTTTAGAACCAGAACCCTCAGAATAGTTAATGATCAATTCTGGGAGTTTCCAGACAAACGTTTTTAAACTTGTAAAACACAAAACTCTCCTTCCCAACACACGTGTTGGACTATCAACTAACAGGGTGCAAAAGGCTCCATATTGCACAGTGCAGTTATTGGTAATCCCCAAAGATTCATTATCTGAATTACAAACCAATGGCAGAAAAAGGACTGTCAGCCCAGCAGGAGATCAAGGTGGGGAAAGCAACATGTTTGTGTGCACACACACCTACAGAACATGAAACTGGTCAGGGAATTTCCAGCAAGAGCTTTGCCCAAATACACCCAGTGGATGCCCCCAGTGGTGAATCAGCTGCCAGGGCCCAGCTCTGCCCCAGGACTGACAGGCTGAGGCTCCACATTCTCCTCTGGGGGACACCTGGGGCCAACTCAGGGCAGCCAAAGTGGCCTCAGAGCACCCAACACCAACACCCGGTGGGATTTCTCACACATTTGTAACCCATTCAGAGCACAAAAGCTCCCCACGTCTCAGAGAACTGCAAGAAGCTCCTCTCGTGGTCCCTTTTTTCACCTCTAGCAAAGTTTGGTTCTTTAAAAGTAAATAAATAAAATGTTCACACTCCCTTTCCCCAGCAGTTTTGTGTAGTTTTCTTGGAATGTTTCAATGAAACTGCCATAAAGAGAAGCTTATAAGGAAAATAATGTTCTGTGTATTTTAAAATAGCAGACTATGACATTTCTTGGGGGACAGTTAAACACAGTGATGGAAACAAGACTTTCCAAAACACCCCAAGTATCACCCATTTCATGAGAAGAACCTACTGGGGTACCAGCAGCTCACCAATATTGCACAGATAAAATATTGCTTAATAAAATTCATCCATGTCACATACTGAGACTGATGTTACAAAACCTGCCAGGACCATTTTACTCTGAGCAGCACCAGAAATGGTGATTTATTAATACAAAGAGATATTAAAGATGCTTCTCTGCTACACAACAAGGTAGCACAGAGGGAATTTGGCAGCCTGGCCAGTTACAGTGGGCAGGAGTGGAACTGCCCCAGTTGGTGTCTCAGGAAGTTGTATTTTAGTTTCTACTCACCTTTGTCTGCCCACACTGCACCCTCTAAAACAACTCCCATGACCTGCATTCAGGAGCTTTCAGAAAACAGAATAATTGACACTTTTCCAACTCCCCTGAGCTGTTTCCCTGCTGGGAGTGAGGATGGACTGACACAGAGCAAGGCACTCCAAAGTTTAGTGCAGAACATCTGCCTTGAGTCATCTGTGCTAATCCTTTCCAGCCAATCCTAATGAGAGCCACAGAAAACAAATCTTATTTATTCCATGCAAGGCTTCATCCAGCCATTCAGCAGCTTCACTGCTGCTATCCAAGATCTTTTCCAAGTTAAGCACTAAATGTTTTTACTCCAGCCACAGACTCACAGGGCTTTCTGAACCCTCTGGAAAAGATCAAGCTGCTTAATTTCCTTTTCTTTTTAACTGCTATCTTAATCTTATTTCAGCATTTATAAACCAGAACCAATTCAGTAACTTCAGCATAAGTGTTATACAGAATTTAAAGAGGTGTTTGGGCAGGTACAGTTGTTCTCTTCCCACCTCCAATTCCAGGGATACAAAACCAGCAGCAAGTCCAGCATCTACACAGGATTTGGCCATTCCCACACTGGGATGTGTTTTCTCTCAGACCAGCACATTCCATACTATGCTTTGATTCTCCTCCTTTGCCTACAGACCAGTCCAAACCTCCAGACCCAACAGGAGCACCCATGGAATCCTTCCATGGCCACAGCACAGCCTGCACTCCCTCTGCTGCCTCCAAATCACAGAATGGATTGGGTTGGAAGAGACCTCAGAGATCACCAAGTCCAACCCTTGATCCAACCCCACTGTGACCACCGCCCCAGGGCGCGGACGTGCCCTGGGCTGGTGATCACAGTGGGGTTGGATCAAGACGTGGTGGATTCTCACTCAGTGCCACATCCATTGGGTTGGAAAAGACCTCTGAGATCATCAAGTCCAACCCTTGGGCCAACTCCAGTCCCTTTACCAGATCATGGCACTCAGTGCCACGGCCAAGCTCAGCTGAAAAACCTCCAGGGATGGGGAATCCACCCCCTCTCTGGGCAGCCCATTCCAATCCCTCAGCACTCTCTCTGCAAAGAAGTTTTTTCTCATCTCCAACTTCAATTTCCCCTGGCAGAGCTTGAGGCCCCCTTGTCCTATTGCTGAGTGCCTGGGAGAAGAGACCAACCCCCCATCTTTTCTATTGCAGTCACTTGGATAAAGCAATTTTAACTTTTGGTTGGTTTGTTTTAACATTTCACAGTTGTTCCTACAGATCTTTGCATGTACAACTGGAGCAGATCTGAGTTAGCAAAGATGATGCTGCTGACACACTTAATTATCCTGGAGGAGGAGAAGGGACAGTTATTTCTGTGCCACACAATGACATTGGTGCACAATCTTCAGGTCTGGAACTACCTGAAGGGAAGTTCTGGCCAGGTGGGGGTTGGTCTCTTCTCCCAGGCACTCAGCAATAGGACAAGGGGGCACGGGGGGCTCAAGCTCTGCCAGGGGAAATTGAAGTTGGAGAGCAGAAAGAAATCCTTTGCAGAGAGAGTGCTCAGGGATTGGAATGGGCTGCCCAGAGAGGGGGTGGATTCCCCATCCCTGGAGGTTTTTCAGCTGAGCTTGGCCGTGGCACTGAGTGCCATGAGCTGGTGACGGGACTGGAGTTGGCCCAAGGGTTGGACTTGATGATCTCAGAGGGCTTTTCCAACCCAATGGATGTGGCACTGAGTGAGAATCCACCATGTCTTGATCCAACCCTACTGTGATCACCAGCCCAGGGCACGTCCGTGCCCTGGGCTGGTGATCACAGTGGGGTTGGATCAAGGGTTGGACTCTCTGATCTCGGAGGTCTTTTCCAACCCAATCCATTCTGTGATTCCCTAATTGCAAAAGGTGAAAGAGAGCACAGATATCTCAGATCACACTGGCTGGAGAGAATGGATTTGCCATCAAACTTCAACACACTCAGAATATCTACAAATACTCCAAATTCCACTTGTTTCAAAGAACACACTTTTATATCATTGTCCCACCTGTAGCACCAAAGAATTCTGACAGAGCCAAGAGGAGAGACCACGAGAGACTGAGCAGATCTTCCATCTTCCTACAGGCACAAATCCAGGTGTCTGTTGCCAACCTGGAATTTTCTCTTGCCAGGCTGGAATTGTCTCTTGCCCACCTGGAATTTTCTCTTGCCCACCTGGAATTTTCTCTTGCCCACCTGGAATTCTCTGTTGCCAGCCTGGAATTTTCTCTTGCCCACCTGGAATTGTCTCTTGCCCACCTGGAATTGTCTCTTGCCCACCTGGAATTCTCTGTTGCCAGGCTGGAATTTTCTCTTGCCCACCTGGAATTTTCTCTTGCCCACCTGGAATTCTCTGTTGCCAGCCTGGAATTCTCTGTTGCCAGCCTGGAACTCTCTGTTGCCAGCCTGGAATTTTCTCTTGCCCACCTGAAATTCTCTGTTGCCAGGCTGGAATTTTCTCTTGCCAGGCTGGAATTTTCTCTTGCCAGGCTGGAATTCTCTGTTGCCAAATTGGAATTTTTAGTTGCCAGGCTGGAATTCTCGGTTGCCAGTCAATCCAACCAATGCAGGAGGGTCTGGACAGTTCACAGGAGCATCTGTATTTTTTTTTGTTGTCTTGCCCCTTCCTGGGACTGGCAGCATTTTATCCAGGAGCTACAAACCCATCACAGCTCACAGGGCTGTGGATACTCTCAGGGAGTGCAGGAAAACCTTCAAGGAAATGGTGGGTTCAAGGTGAATCTTGGTGAAACAGCCATGGAGACAGTGCCAGCTCTGGCTTACCCAGAGCTCTGAGAGTCCCTCCCAGCCAAGCACCAACTCCTTCCACACTTTGGGATCTCCCACATCTTGTCCCCAACACTCCTTTTGTGTAAAAACCATTTCACTGCATAATAACCTAAAATGTGGAATAATCAGAGAAAAAGGGCTGTTCACAGGAGGCTTTATTGGAACGTGGCAGTGAAAATACAGAATTTATTGCACACCAGACACTGACAATACACACCATCATCAACAGTAAATGGAGTGTCATTTTTGCAAAGATCCAGATTAAACAGACCAGGTTAGAAGTCAGGTACAACCTGCTGGTATTTAGCTCAGTTCCCTCAGAGCTGCTCTGTTAACAGTTCCCCCAGTGTGACCTGGTGGTGTCTGAAGAGAGGGAACACAAGAGACAATTCCAGCCACCTCACACCAAAAGGATGACCACGCTCTGCTTTGTTCATAATCACTGGAAATGTCTGAAAGTCAGTTTGCCAAGAAAGTTCCAATATTAATCAAATGAATTTTTAGAGGTGGAAGCCAGTTTTGTGATAGTATTTTAATAAATCAGATCTTTAAACATGAAGGAATCAACAGTTGGGGTTGAAAATCATCCCCTGGGAGTGTCTCCTATGGCAGAGAAATTAATTTGGAGCCCAAGGTTTAAAAAAATTAGTAATTAGTGGTGCAAAATAACAAGTACAAGAAATGCTCCTTGACCATCAAGAACAGGCCAAAGAGTGTCCAGGCACAACCAGCATTGTCTGAACCTCCAGAATTAATATTTCCAGGTCTAATTTAAAGAGTCAAGGCCTGCAGAGTGTGAAGACAAGACACACCCCCATTCCCAGGACAGAAGTGGCACCAAAGGAAGAGCTCCTGAATTCAGGAAAAGGCCTTTATGGCAAACAGAAACACCCAAAATGAAACTATTTTGTCCATTCATATCTGTTAGCCAAGAACTGGAAGACATTTTTGTTACTACAGAGAGAAATATCAGCTTGGGTGGGGTGTGTTTGTTCACAAAACCTGAGGAAAACAGTCTGAGAAATTGGGAAAGTTTCAAATATCAAGTCACTGTTTCCTTTTAACAACAGTTACCAATAAAACATTTCTGTCAGGACATCCCATGATGAAGCTTTATGGATATGCAAAAAAAAATTGAAATTAATTTCCCCATTCCCAGAAATTAATTTTCCCATTCCCAGAAATTAACTTTCCCATTCCTACAAATTAATTTCCCCATTCCCAGAAATCCATTTCCCCATTCCCAGAAATCCATTTCCCCATTCCCAGAAATCCATTTCCCCATTCCCAGAAATCCATTTTCCCATTCCCAGAAATTCATTTTCCCATTCCCAGAAATTCATTTTCCCATTCCCAGAATTCAATTTTCCCATTCCTACAAATTAATTTTCCCATTCCTACAAATTAACTTTCCCATTCCTACAAATTAACTTTCCCATTCCTACAAATTAACTTTCCCATTCCTACAAATTAATTTTCCCATTCCCAGAAATCAATTTTCCTATTCCTAAAAATTAATTTTCCCATTCCTAGAAATTAATTTACCCATTCCTTGAAATCAATTTTCCCATTCCCGGAAATTAATTTTCCCATTCCCAGAAATTAATTTTCCCATTCCTACAAATTAATTTTCCCATTCCCACAAATTAATTTTCCCATTCCCACAAATTAATTTTCCTATTCCCATAAATTAATTTCCCCATTCCCATAAATTAATTTCCCCATTCCTCAAAATTTTCCTCCCCAGGGACGGGGTAGAACATTCAGGAAGCTGCAACCTGGCCCTTGTTGTTATTTCTAATCCTGTAGCCAAAACCTTCACCATTTCCACTTCAGAAAGCCCTGAGTGAGGTTTAAACCCCTTTGGCAGCCTGGCTTAAAAAGTCCAGTGAAGAAAATACCAAGTTAAAATCCAACAGCTGTCAATTATAGAATCATGGAATGGATTGGGTTGGAAAAGCCCTCCGAGATCATCAAGTCCAACCCTTGGGCCAACTCCAGTCCCTTTACCAGATCATGGCACTCAGTGCCACGGCCAAGCTCAGCTGAAAAACCTCCAGGGATGGGGAATCCACCCCCTCTCTGGGCAGCCCATTCCAATCCCTCAGCACTCTCTCTGCAAAGAAGTTTTTTCTGCTCTCCAACTTCAATTTCCCCTGGCAGAGCTTGAGCCCCTCATCAACTGTAGTTTCTCCAAGTATCAGCTGCAGTCCCTTCTCCAAGTATCAGCTGCAGTTTCTCCAAGTATCAGCTGCAGTTTCTCCAAGTATCAGCTGAAGTTTCTCCAAGTATCAACCATAATACTGATTTTTTTTCCCCCTGGAACTTCCAGGATAACTTATACACAGACATGAACCTCCATGTTCCTTCCCTTGCAGTTAATTATGGAGCACAAGGAGTGTTACTGACTGTTCAAAAAGCTCTGCTTAAGCCATGGTTCAGGTTACAGATCCTTGTAGATGAGCTGGAAGTTCGTCCACCAAGGAGAATTTATGACTGGGAGAACACCTTGTTCCTCTGCCTTCCACAGTTCTACCACCCTCCTTTAAATCATAAACCCATGCAGACCTGTACTATAATTGTGATACTCCCCAAGCTGATCCTGCATGGAAACTATGAGAGAAAGCAGCTCCCCAAAGTGCTGCCTGTCACTGTCAGACAGGACTTGCACCTCTGCACACAAACACAGCCCAGAGTTTGGAAACAAAACCAGCCCAGTGTGTTGCTGGGTCTCAGAGCCAGCTGTGGACAAGGATCCCTCCTCCTCCTCCCCAGCTGCTGGGTTAGAAACCACTTTGTTCAGTAAAACAGAACTAATTACACTGTACTTGCAGCGAGCCCTCAATAGAAGCTGCTCCCACCCACTGTTTGGACACTGGAAATTGGACCCTTTGGTAGGAGCAGTCCCACTCCAGCCACAAAACACCAACTCACTGAGGGGTTTAGCAGATTGTGCCTCACACCAAAGCACTTTGCCAGCACTTCAATATTGCTCCAAACACCAAAAGCACCAATTACCCACAGAAGGAATAATTTAGCTGTTAGCACACTGAATAAACAAACTTATATTTACACTAAACTGAATGTGAGGCACTTACTTACCTTTACCTTAAATATTTCTTTAAATATTTCTTTAAATTTCTTCCTTTATAAGTGGGGTCACATCAAACCATGCTACACAGACCGAAGTTTGGAGTTATCACGGAGCACAAAATGGGTAAGAGGAGATAGCAGCAAAGTGTTATCAGCCAAAACAGACATGGGTTTCATGTGTAAAAACTTCACTGCCATGAACTCCCAGCCTAATACTCTGCAGTAACTGTGCCTTGAAAGAAATGACTCTTGACTGACATCAAATTTCCTCAGCAGGCAGAATCGATTCCTCCTTTCCCTCTCCTGAAACTTCTGTGGTTCCTTTAAAATAGAAAATTCTACTTGTCAACTGCAGCAGCTTCTCGAAGAAACTGGAAAAGGGTCTCAGAGGGAGAAAAAGCTCCAGCTGCTCTGAAGTTACTCTGAGCAGGAGCCAAATGTGCCAGACAGTGCCAGGGTCACGTGGCCACAGCAAAACCCTGGGAAGGGGCAACAACACAAACTTTGCTGCTCCCAAGTTGGGCTCACCCCCCACAAATGACCAAGTGGAGCCCCCAGGCCAGGCCCAGACTTCAGCTGAAGGTCCTTCTGTTTTCTAACACATAAATCAGTCTCTCTCCAGCTCCTGGCAGTATTTCCCCTCCTGCCTGTGCCAGGGTCAGGCTGTGGTGCCCAGAGAGCGGATCCAGCTGCTCTCCAGGCCCACCCCAGCCCAGTCCCAGCCATTGTGCTCAGCCCTCCTGGGTTAAAGGTGTGCCCAGGGGCACCCCAGAACACGGTGGGCCCCAGGGAAACACCAGCCCCCTGTTCTTTGCTGCCTGGGAGGTTCGTTTGAGCACATCCCTCCTGCAGGGACCCACACTCTGCACCCCAGCAGTGGCTCGTGGGGACTGTCACAGATTATTCCTCATGTTTATACTAACTACCAAAAGTTGGTTTTTCCATTCAGTAACTGCTTCATGGCTACACCAATAAAAATGTGTTAATGAGTTATTTCCCTGCAGCCTCTGAGCAGTGTTCAAGTCTCACCAAGGGCTCAGGTACAGCAGGGACTTGCTGCAAAGTTTGATCATTTGGGTTAAAAAAGCCCTTTAAGGATCCCCTTTAATGAACCAGCCTAATGAGAGGGGGGTCACCTGGAGGGTCACCTCGGCCTGAGGTGCCACCACCGCACTGTCACCTCTCCTCATCACACGCTCCCCAACTACTGCTCTGTGCCAAAACTGCATCTCCCAAAGCCCAGGCCAGGCTGGGCAGAGAAAAGAGGCCTCTGAGGAGCCCCTGCTCAGGTGGGATTTGGCCAGGTGAGTCCTCAGCATCAGCACAAGGGAGGGGCCAGCTGGAGGCAGGGGTAGGGCTGGGCATCCCAGCAGCAATCCCAGCTCCACTGGCAGCTTTGACTGGTGGAAGCAGCTGGGTTTGAGCCAAATTAATCCAACCTCTGATCATTTGGAGCATCAGTGTAAGGTGGTGGTTTACCCCTCTGAGCTGCAAAGCTCACTCAGGAGTTACTGCCTGGGAGGCCCCTCCTGGATATCTGTATGGAAACACTTCCCACAGTTACCCCAGGACACAGAGTCCCTCACAAACACAGGATAATTCCAGGTGTCTGAGAACCACACACAAACAGCAGCAACAACAGAAGCTCTACAAGTGAAATTCGGCCCATAAGGCAGTGACTGTCACCTCAGAAACTCCAGCCAGGCGTGGTTAACCTTTCCAGGTAACACACACTGCCCTCCTGCAGGGAGCAGGGGAGCTCGAGGAAGCAGAAGCTTCTCCTCCTCCTAAAGTCCCAGAATGGTTTGGGATGGAAGAGACCTTAGAGCTCATTTTATTCCACCCCTGCCATGGGCAGGGACACCTCCCACTGTCCCAGGTTGCTCCAACCTGGCCTTGGACACCCCCAGGGATGGGGCAGCCACAGCTCCTTTGCCCAACCTGTGCCAGGGCCTCAACAACCTCCCAGGGGAGAATTTCTTTTCTGCTTCCACACTTGAGACCCAATTCTGTGCCAGAACTATTTGTGATGCACCAAGAATTTTATCAAGTAATTGAGTTCCATCAAAAACTACCTGGGAAAAGACACATATATTGGCTTTTGTTCTTGAAACCCTGATCAGCTCCTCAGTTCAGTTCACCACAAAATCCTGCACACATAAAATGGGTGTGCACAGCAGGAATAAGAAGTGGGTGTTACTTAAATTGTCACTGCTGCTGAAACAAACACTCAAATTACAGCTTCAGAGCTGCTGGTGCCAGACTCCTGCCATCATCACTGGGACCTGGGAGTTTCAAGGAATTAACCAAGGCAATTTGGCATTCCCCTTCCTTTGACCCCTCCATCCAAACTCTCTGGTACTTCTCTTGGCTCATGGTTTGTCTCAGCAGCCTCCAAGTTCAGAATGGTCTCACTGCTGCAACAGAAACTGTGCAAATGGGAATATTTTAAGCCACCAGCCCCCCAAACCCTCTGAAACAGTGACAGCCTGTACTGCCAACAAAGCAATGCCTAAACCCAGCTGTGCCATCACCCTCACACAGGTAAAGTCAAGTGAATCCAGGTGTTTGCAATGCACAAACACTGTCCTTCTCATCTAAGGTTACTCTGAAGAACCTGAATGCAATGGGACTCACTACACCAGGCCCAAATCTTTCTCTGGAACTCAGGACTGACACAAAAATGACCTTCCAGGTCAGGAAATGTCCCAACCACCTTCATGTTCTGTCACACACCCCAAACAACCCAGAGCCTTCACACACAAAATGTGAGAGTGCTCAAAGCAAGGTGAGCTGCAGTGAGGAAAGGAACAAAGAAGGCAAGAGGTACAGCACATCCCCTGCACTCTGCAGCTCCCTCAAAACTGTTAAGCTTATTAAGGCCTCCAGAAAAGGATAAAGCTAAAGCAAGAGCCAGTCCTGGTCGACTTTCGCCCACACGGAACTGTTCCTGCATCCAAAGAAATCAACCCAAGCCCTCAGGAAGGGAACCACCATCCTTCTCCACTTTCTGGTTTTGTATTATTGCACCTTCTCCCACCCTTTAAAACACCACTAGAAAGTACCTTTCTCCCCAGTGAGGGAGTTTTTATCTCCAGGACCTTGGTAAAACAACCAATACAGAAAACAGCCATGAAAGCATCTCTAAGGATCCAACTGGGAGATCAACTTGGCCAATGCACCACCCAACACATTATTATAATACCCAGACCAATTTATTACTAAGTCCTATGGAGAGAGGCTGAGGGAGCTGGGGGTGTTTGTGCTGGAGAAGAGGAGGCTCAGAGGTGACCTCAGCACTGTCTGGAACTGCCTGAAGGGAAGTTCTGGCCAGGTGGGGGTTGGTCTCTTCTCCCAGGCACTCAGCAATAGGACAAGGGGGCACGGGGGGCTCAAGCTCTGCCAGGGGAAATTGAAGTTGGAGAGCAGAAAAAACTTCTTTGCAGAGAGAGTGCTGAGGGATTGGAATGGGCTGCCCAGAGAGGGGGTGGATTCCCCATCCCTGGAGGTTTTTCAGCTGAGCTTGGCCGTGGCACTGAGTGCCATGATCTGGTAAAGGGACTGGAGTTGGCCCAAGGGTTGGACTTGATGATCTCAGAGGGCTTTTCCAACCCAATGGATGTGGCACTGAGAGAGAATCCACCACATCTTGATCCAACCCTACTGTGATCACCAGCCCAGGGCACGTCCGTGCCCTGGGCTGGTGATCACAGTGGGGTTGGATCAAGGGTTGGACTCTCTGATCTCTGAGGTCTTTTCCAACTCAATCCATTCTATGATTCCATGATTCTAATCCAGGCCATGGACCACTCCTGGAGGTCTGTGCAGCAAGGCCACCTGAGATCCTGCATGGCCAGCCCAGGTTCCAGCCCAGCCCAACCCACAGGGAGCACAGAACAGGCTGTGGCTCAGCCCAGAGCTGGGGCTGTGTCACAGAGGGGGATTAATGGCAAATAATCAAGCTATTATCTAATAATTAAAACAGGAACAGGCTGCTGCATATTCATCATAAGGAATTATTTAATTGTGAGCACATTTAGCAGTCTGTTGGAAATGCCAGCTTGGCCACAGAGCAAAAACCAAGAGATCTCATTAGCCCCCAGGTCAGGTAACGAACTCCCTGAGGAGCACAAGGTAAGGAGGCAAAGGCATCTCTGGGTGGGAGAGGGAGTTCCTCAGCACATGGAATAAGCCTTGTTTCCACCAGAATGAAGGAATATCTCCCCTGTAAGGCCTCACACAACCTCTGCTTTCCTGCACTGTGAGTCCTGCTATGCTCTCATTAACACAGGAGCTTTGGAAGGCAAGTGATATTAATACTCAGGTCATGGAGCTGAAGTGGTTTGCCCATGTTTTTTCAAAGAAAAAAAAGGCTGAATAAAGGAAGACACAATACCAGACATCCCATGTGGTTTCCAAGATGATGCAAGTTCTTCAAAAATAGCTTATTTCTTATAGGTCTCCTTCGAAATAGAGGTTACCTGTGTGAGTTCTGAACCACGTGTGGGAAGCCAAGTTATAAATAAATTCTGCAGCAATTACTAGAGGAGGCTCAAGTGCTAAACTGGTGTGTAAATCCAACCCTGCTCCCAAGTCAGCACAACTTTACAGAACAGCTGGAGATGAACAATCAGCACAGGAGGTGATTTCTTGAGGTGAAAGCTCAGGGAAACTACTATTTTAACCAGTTTAACTCAACCAAGAGAGAAGAATTTTATGAACTTAAGCCCTGACCTGAGAGTTAAACAAGATCTGTGTAACCACACAGACCCTCAGAGCTGCAGGGGAATAAACACCCACTGTACAGACATGGTGGGGGATGTATCAGTGAAGCTTTAATTTACAGCCCCTCCAAGAACTGACCATGTGCTCCTCCTCAGCCTCACAGAACTGCCCTGGCTTTGCATCCCTGACACCTCTTAGTGCAGCTCTCACCCTCTCCAGAAACACACACACATCACACACCAACCACACTGAAAAACCTGAACCAAATCCAGGCCTCAGAGCTCGACTTTCTTGGTAAATGAGGAAGTCAATGACAGTTACATTGCATACAACCACTTCTGTCAGGAGAAGATTCTAAAAGCAGCAGAAAGGAGCCAGTTTTCCACCAGTCCCAGCTCAGGGCTGCATCCTCTCCCAGCAGGAAAACACCAGGGCAGTTCCTTGTGCTCTCACACTGCTGCTCAAGTGCAGTCAAACTCAGCATCTGCTTTCACACACGTTCAAAATGTAAGTTTTTCTTCCCCCTGTGCCAGTGACGTGCCAGGCAGTGAACAGTCAATAACTCCACATATTCTGTGTGCTTTGGAGCAAGGAGCCCGAGCTCTGCCTGCACAATGAGCCTCAGCTCCAGCACCTCTGCTCTCCTCCAGGGAAAGGTTAAACTGGCAGACCCTGCCCACAGGCACTTGGGAACAATGGGCTGATTTTTCTGCCACCACTTATTGCCCTGGATAAGTATCAAGTATGTAGAATTACAATTTAACATACATCATTCCTAAAGTTAAGGGGCTACTGACCTGTTGGAATCATAGAATGGATTGGGTTGGAAAAGACCTCTGAGATCATCAAGTCCAACCCTTGGGCCAACTCCAGTCCCTTTACCAGATCATGGCACTCAGTGCCACAGCCAAGCTCAGCTGAAAAACCTCCAGGGATGGGGAATCCACCCCCTCTCTGGGCAGCCCATTCCAATCCCTCAGCACTCTCTCTGCAAAGAAGTTTTTTCTGCTCTCCAACTTCAATTTGCCCTGGCAGAGCTTGAGCCCCCCGTGCCCCCTTGTCCTATTGCTGAGTGCCTGGAAGAGACCAACCCCCACCTGGCCACAACTTCCCTTCAGGCACTTCCAGACAGTGCTGAGGTCACCTCTCAGCCTCCTCTTCTCCAGCACAAACACCCCCAGCTCCCTCAGCCTCTCCCCACAGCACTTGTGCTCCACTCCCTTCTCCAGCCTCGTTGCTCTTCTCTGTTTCTGTTGGAAGCTCAGCAGAGCTGATGCTACACCCTCTCCTTGCCTGGTTATTTCAGGTGTCCTCACAGCAGCACTGCCAAACCATTCACAGCATTATATCAGTGTGTGGAGAAAGGGCAAAGCATCCAGCACAAAATACAAGTTCCTGCACAGCCACAGCCTCTTAGAAATTAACAGCAGAATTAGGGTGACCATTGCAGCCTGACAGTTCCAAAGGCAAAAGACATCACAGATCTGTTGGAATTTTCTTAAAGTGGGTTGGCCCTTGGTCTCACAAGGAGTGAAAAGCTGCAGGCACAGAGAGGGAGCTCAGAGCAGAGGGGACTGATGAGGTGCCCCTCTGACATTTCAGCAACATCCACCGTGAAGTGCTGCAAACACAGACATTTAACAGCCCACAATTAACACCACGGTTTGTTACACGTGTAACACTCCAGGGGGTTCTACAACGTCGGGGTGATTTTTCTTCAGTCCCCACATCCCACGCAGGGGGTTCCAAACGGCAATAACTTTATTGGCTGCTTTGGGACTTTGATACAGCTCTATCACTTACTCAGACAGGAGCAGGTATGACTTCAACAGAACCAAAACACCCTTTCACACCCCCAGCCCCTGGAATAACGTGCACACGTTAAGCCTGATGGTCAGGACGTCCCCACAAACTGTGGATGTCCAAGACCCACCCAGGTTTGTGTCCTGCAGTGGTGACCGTTGATCTAAACCTCAAAAATCAGGCAGATTGTGGGCTCTGCAGTCCTCTCACAGTAATAAACACCTCAGCACAGAACTGCTCGGATGAGCCAAAAAAACCTTAAAAGGAGTAAACGATCCTTTGGCCAAGCGCCACTGAAGGTCAGTAAAACGCAGGTAAAACACACTGTGCCGCCTCCTGTGCTTACCCCACATCCCAGAAGGAGCAGATAAGCTCATTACGGCGCTGCAGGAAGGGATAAAACCGGAGATCGCGGCTGCTCGGTGCTGGAGCAGCTCCAGAGCCCCGGAGCAGCCCGGGGTGCCCCCGGCCGCGGCCGGCACGGCCTCGGGGCTGGAGGAACAGGTGGGCACCCCGGAAGGGCCCGGCGAGCGGCGGCGGGGCCGGCCCAGAGCCCCCTGCAGGCCGCGATCGAGCCGCGGCCTGG
>VWZD01006648.1:166389-182733 GCA_013396695.1 Sakesphorus luctuosus | reverse complement strand
AGATCGACCCCACACAGACCCCAACACAGACCCCGCACAGACCCCCGCACAGACCCCTCACAGACCCGCACGGACCCGCACAGACCCTGCACAGACCGACCCCGCACAGACCCCGCACTCTGCGGCGTGAGCAGCTTCTCCCACCCGCCTGTTCGTCCCTCTCTGCCCCTTCTGCCACCGCAGCGGGGCCGCCTGTAACGGGCACTCCAGGTCAGGTTATCAGAGCTCTAAACATAAAGCAGAAACCCCCCACGAACTCGTGACTGATTTTAAAAAATAACAGTGCATTTTATTTACGATTGGATTCCAAACACATTGAAGTGTTCAGAGTTCAGTCACTTCTCTGCTGCGACCCCAGGACCGGGCATTACATTTCTGGCTGGTCTCTCGGCTTGAATTATTTTTCTGGCAGTCCCTTCCTCCTGTTTATATCCAAAAAGGCTGTAAGGAAAACCTTGGGGTTTTCCCACCCTGAGCTGTTCTCAGGCACCAAGACTGACCGTGCTTCGTTCTTTCCCTTGAGTTTATCTTGCACGGATCGATAGCTCTGCACCTGCCCTTCACCTCCTGCATTGCCACAGTCTGGCTGCACCTCGGGCTGTTCCCAATTCTCCGTGTGTTTTTGATACAGTCTGTGCTTCTCATACTCAGTTCTGAGCAGTTTCACTGTAACTACCGAGGGCAAAAACCAACCACACGCTTGGGGTTTTCAGCCCCGCCTGGTGTGGTCTCCGTGCTGGACGATCCACACTCTGTTCTAGTTAAATCCACACTCTGTTCTAGTTAAACGACCTGTAAACAAGTGCTGGGTTTGATCACCTCCAGCATTAAGTTCTAAACAGAAGAGTTAACAGGCAGCTCTCACAAAAATAGCCTTTTAAAGGTATGCAAGCCCAGGAATCCTCTGTGACTGGATAAGGGGGGGTGTTTTTCCCTGGATTCCTTCAGTGCTCCTGAAGATCAGTGTCGGGACAGAACCCTCCTGTTTGCTCCTCGGAGACAGCAGCTCTTCGTGGAGCCAAAGAAAAACAAGTGTTACTAAATTTAAGCCTCAAGCCGAGCCTCAGGTTCCTGTAAGAGGCAGTTTCATGTCTTGGCTGTTGCAGCTGTCTCACCACTTTGAGCAGGTTCAAATGTCTCTGGGGATGGAAGAGCCTGAGCTCTCCCAGCTTTGGCACCTGCTGGTTCACCTGCTGCTGTTTGAGATGGGCCAGGTAGTTGTGCTGACGTAGCCTTTGATCATTCTCTCTCTTGCCTGCCTGTTACTGGCAGAGTGAGCAGAGTTTTGTGTCTGAAATGCTGCACAAAGGGCTCCAGAGCAGCTTAAGGTGATGAAAGGATCTCACAGAACTGATGTTTTATTGGGAAATTTTCCTGAAGGAGTACAAAGGTGGATGAAAATGGAATTTAAAAAGGACAGTAACAGGTTATGGGAAGACACCACAACGTATTAACAAATAGTAACAGTCTTTCAGTATCTTGTCTTTTCAAAGGGTGTTTCCAGACGAGCACAGGAGCGGGGGAGAATCCTCAAATCCTCTTCTTTCAAAGTAAAGATTAAGAATTCCTGTTCTATTTTTACAGGTTGTCTTATGAATGAAAGAGCTGAACAGATTGTTCATGAATTCTAGAGGGCACCTAGGTTGAAGCAATGGAGAGAATGGTACAAGTATGCATTTTATTTTTAGACTGTAAAAAGACATTGATTTCAAGGGAAGAAACGTTCTTTTTGGTTGCAGGAAGTAGCAAATAAAGGAGAGAAACTCTCAGTTCATAATCTTGCAATGCTGTGAATGCTTCAAGGAGGGTCTGCAGGCTGTGATCACACCATTTCTTGGCAATCTCTGGTACTCTCTGGGCATCACAGAACACACACTGGGGCAGTTTGTTTTACAAGCACTTTTCTTTGACTTACTTTCTGAGACAACACTCCCCTCAAGCCTCTTTCTTAGTGGGTCTGGAAGCTTGTGCTTATTTGCTGTATCTGTCTTCTCACTGGAGGTTGGATTGGATGATCCTGGAGGTCTCCTCCAACCTGGGTGATTCTGTGATTCCCACTTTGCTTGCAGGAGCCGTGGAGCTGTCTCGGAGGAGCCCCTTTGCCTCCTGGCTCTGTGCGATGCTCCACTGCTTTGGGAGTTACATCCTGGCTGCTCTGCTGCTGGGAGAGCCACCTCTGGGCTACTTCAGTAACAATTCCAGTGTCATCCTGGCCACGGCAGTTTGGTGAGTCCCTCCCACTTCACCTTTTTAAGCACTGGACACCAGTGGCCTGTGAACAACCCTCAGGGGGGGAGGGAGATGTTCTGTTTGTGTGTCACAGGGCAGTGATCCTGCTGGGATGAACTGGGGTGAGGTGGCACCGAATCTTTGGTGTTCCTGGCTCCGGTTTCCAGTTTCCCTGACCAGTTGCCTAAGGCTGTGATTATCCAGGCTGGGGCCAGGCCAAGGATGGGCAGGTCTATTCATAGCAGCTGCTGCTGGGCCAGGGCCAAAATGCAGCTGATACCACATATAGAGCAGAGTGGCCCACCCTGAAAGTTTGGGGGTGTTTTATTCCTTGTGGTAGTGAAAGCAGCACAAATTAACCTTTAATTTCCTCAGTGTGTGTGGCTTATTTGTGCTTTTGCATGAGCCTTGTTAGGAAAAGTGAATGAAATTTGCAAGCCTTGTAGTTAATTCCTCATCAACCTGGTTTTCTGTACTGGAGAAAATGGAAAGAAATAAATTCTTTCAGGGTTAAAAATATGGCAATCTTCTGGAAAGGGGAGTATTTTAAATTTGTCCTCTGTCTATAGCATAAGTTCAGTATATGTAGATTCTGATGCCTCTGGACCATGCAAGATACAACTAAAAATTCTGAATTAAAATGATTTTTTTTATTCCAAACAAAGTGGTAGCAGTAGGAGGGGTTCCCTGAGTCCATTTGATATTGACTCAATTAGTTGTTACTGTACAGAGGCTTTGTAGCACTCTGCTTTCCCTACAGAATCAGCTGGGAAATTAAGGATCTTCTTGTTTATTTTTTTTATTCTTTTTCTTCTCCTTCACTCCCACCTCCCATAACTCACAGAATCACAGAATGGATTGGGTTGGAAAAGACCTCTGAGATCAGCCCTCGTTGCTCTTCTCTGGCCCCGCTCCAGCCCCTCAATCTCTTGCCTCAACTCAGGGGCCCACAACTCAACACAACACTCAAGGTGTGGCCTCCCCAAGGCAGAGGCCAGGGGAAGGCTCACTGCCCTGGGCCTGCTGGCCACGCTACTTTGGATCCAGGCCAGGATCCCATTGGCCTTCTTGGCCACCTGGCCACACTGGTGGCTCCTGTTGAGCTTCCTGGTTAATGTTTCACTCCTCCTGTCTGTACATCCCAGACAGGGACAAACAAATGGCTCCTTAAATTCTTTGTGGTTCTGTCGCAGGTATTTGATATTCTTCTGTCCCATGAACCTCTTCTACAAGTGTGTGAGTTTCCTGCCCATCAAGCTCATCTTTGTGGCCATGAAGGAGGTGGTCAGAGTTCGCAAGATCGCGGCCGGGGTCCACCACGCTCACCACCTTTACCACCACGGCTGGTTTGTCATGATGGCCACAGGATGGGTCAAAGGTGACACATGAGATTCCCCTCAAGGCAGCAGGGAGGGATCCAGCCTCGTGTGGGGTGGGGTGGGAGAGGCTGGGAGGGAAGGTGAGAGTGACCAGCAGGCTGGATGTGCTCAGTTGGGTCCCAACAACACAGGGATTTATTTGTACTTCATAGAATCAGAGAATCACAGAATGGATTGGGTTGGAAAAGACCTCTGAGATCAGAGAGTCCAACCCTTGATCCAACCCCACTGTGATCACCAGCCCAGGGCACGGACGTGCCCTGGGCTGGTGATCACAGTAGGGTTGGATCAAGACGTGGTGGATTCTCACTCTGGATCAAGACATGGTGGATTCTCACTCAGTGCCACATCCATTGCGTTGGAAAAGACCTCCCAGATCATCAAGTCCAACCCTTGGGCCAACTCCAGTCCCTTTACCAGATCATGGCACTCAGTGCCACGGCCAAGCTCAGGTTAAAAACCTCCAGGCATGGGGAATCCACCCCCTCTCTGGGCAGCCCATTCCAATCCCTGAGCACTCTCTCTGCAAAGAATTTCTACCTGATCTCCAACTTCAATTTCCCCCGGCAGAGCTTGAGCCCCCCGTGCCCCCTTGTCCTATTGCTGAGTGCCTGGGAGAAGAGACCAACCCCCACTTGCAGAATGGTTTCAGCTGAGGCATCATCCACCTTCCACAAAGGAGGTTCCTTCTCCTTCTCCTTCATTCCTTCTCCTGCCTTCTGCTGTCTCTGACCTCACCTCTGTCTTTCCCAGGGATTCTGTCAGTGTTGAAACAGCCCAGACAGTTTTCCTTTAGCTTTTGTTTGGAGCAAACACTTGAACATCACAGAATCCCAGACTATTCTGAGCTGGAAGGGACCCACAAGGATCATTGAGTCCAACTCAAGTCAGTGGCCCTCACAGGGGATTGAACCCATGACCTTGGCATTGTTACAACCAAGTTTTAACCAATTGAGCTCATCTCAGGGTCATCAGTTACTGGAAGAGGGAAATGCCCTTTTCCTGAATCAGGAAACACTCAGGGAAATTCTAGAAGTGTTTGTCCAGCTCTGTTGTTTTAGGCTAACTTTGAAATTGGGGAAGAATGTCATGAACCCTTTGGCCCCCTTGCTTATCCTTCTCCCTTGGGGATCCAGAGGGGACAGCAGAGGTCTCTGGTGGGGCAGTTCCAGCTGTTTGACAGGTTTTCCTGTGTCCCAGGTTCTGGTGTGGCCTTGATGTCCAACTTTGAGCAACTGCTGCGTGGGGTCTGGATGCCAGAAACAAATGAAATCCTTCACATGTCCTTGTAAGTAGGGAATTCTTGGTCAAACCAAGAATGAAATGAAAAGAACCATTAAGGGCTGGATGCAAACCTTCCAGAAAACATCCTTCTTTCTCCTCCAGCCCAACGAAGGCCAGTTTGTATGGCACAGTCCTCTTCACTCTGCAGCAGACTCACTGGCTGCCCATCTCTGAAGCCAACCTCATCTTCTTCTTCACCATGTTCATGATTGTTTGCAAGGTAAGTTCACAGCAGGTTTGATGGTACAAATTACAGAACCAGAGAACGGGGACAGACCTAAACTGGGGGTGTTGCTGAGCCCACTGCAGAAGGCACTGGCTGTGCATCCCAGGAAGGATCTGCTTGGGACATTCAAGGCTGAATTCTCCATTGTATAGGCAGGATGGGAGAAAACCTTGTGCCTTGAGTCACAGAATCAGAGAATCAATCATAGAATCATAGAATGGATTGGGTTGGAAAAGACCTCTGAGATCAGCAAGTCCAACCCTTGATCCAACCCCACTGTGATCACCAGCCCAGGGCACATCCGTGCCCTGGGCTGGTGATCACAGTGGGGTTGGATCAAGACGTGGTGGATTCTCTCTCAGTGCCACATCCATTGGATTGGAAAAGCCCTCTGAGATCATCAAGTCCAACCCTTGGGCCAACTCCAGTCCCTTTACCACATCATGGCACTCAGTGCCACGGCCAAGCTCAGCTTAAAAACCTCCAGGGATGGGGAATCCACCCCCTCTCTGGGCAGCCCATTCCAATCCCTGAGCACTCTCTGTGGAAAGGATTTTTTTCTGCTCTCCAACTTCAATTTCCCCTGGCAGAGCTTGAGCCCCCCTTGTCCTATTGCTGAGTGCCTGGGAGAAGAGACCAACCCCCACCTGGCCAGAACTTCCCTTCAGGGAGTTCATGTAGCAGTAGGGACTTCAGCTGGTGCCAGTGGAATGTCCTGACTGCTCAGTATTCCCTGGCTGGTGCCTGTGATCTTTAACTCCAAGTTTTCCCTGTGACATGACAGGTTTTCATGACAGCCACTCACTCCCACGCCTCACCTTTTGCTCCGCTGGAAAACCTCATCTGCCCAGTGCTCTTTGGCTCCATCTCCAGTGGCCACCCAACCCACCACCACGACCATCACGGGGCCTCCCATGAGGTTTCCCATCCACCACCTCCTGCAAAGTCAAAAGAGGAACTCAATGAAGGCACGAGGAAACGGAAGGCGAAAAAAGCTGAATAAAAAAGCAACGACGCAGAAAATAGGCCAAGAAAATTCTTCCAGAGCTGAGTCTCGAAGCTGCTTGTGACCTGCTTTGTGTTCCAGTCCTTCTCCCTCAGACTCCAGCGGAGAGGTGGAAGCCAGGACACTGCCAGGCAGGTCCCTGAATTTCAGTTTTGCTCTGTGTGCTCCTGCTTTCTGCTTGGTCTCTGCCTCTCTAGTCTGATTCAGGGGTTTGTAGGTTTGTGCCACGTTCAGGGATTTGTAGGTTTGTGCCAGGGGGATCAGTGGATGCCACTTCCCAAGCTGGCAGCAATTCTGATGCAGCATTTTCAACTGATGTAAAATAGTTTCAGAGTGTTTCCTTATGAATGGAGGGAATGGCTCGTGGTCCTGCAACCCATAATTACCTTTGAGCTTTCATTGACCTTTCTGATGTCTGACAATGCAACAAACTGTTAGGACATAACTGCTGTGGAAATTGGGTTTCATACTCAAGGAAATGTCTCTTAAGAGCCTGATCTGATTTTCCCTTGCTCTCACATCTGCTGGATCGCCAAGTAATGTGGCATTTTATGTGCAGTGAGGGAGGACATGGACTTTGTCTGAGCCAAATGCTGTTTCTCACCTCAGTTCCCTCTGATTCTCATGGACAGAATGTTGTCACTTGCTAAAAGTCTGTGTTTGCAAGAGCTCCAAAGCTGTGAAATGCTCCCAGTGCCACCTCTTGGTACTGTCCTTATCCTAAACTCTGTGTCCCACCTCAAACCCGACCCTGTTTAACCAGGGGAGAAACACAGTCTGGTTTGTTTGTAATCCTGTGGGATACAAAAGAACAGTGTGTGAGTGTAAGTATTTATTACTATTTATTTGTAATTGCCAGGACACCTCAATGATGGACCTGAATTTGGCTTTTTTAGTGTTGCATCTTTATTATAGAGAGAGTTGGAATTTCTAATTCAGGTCCTGAGCCCACAGCCACGTGCTGGTTTGTGTTTGTAGTGATGATCCTAAAGGACAGCCCAAACACTCCTTGGATGAAGGAAGGAATGTTTCTGTGTTCCTGAATTAAGGTAGAAAGCCTGAAGTGGTGGATTCCACACCAGCTGATTAAAACTGCTTTAAAGGACTGATAAAAACACACCAGCTGACAATACCACTTACCCCTCGTAGGTCCCTTTGGGCCAAACCACTTCAGCTTGTGCCCAGTGAGTGGAAAATCAACGCCTTGAGTGGCTCAGGAGGAGTCTGAAATCTCATTTGTGTTCTGCTTAGTGAAGACTGGCTTTGACAGTAGTTTTAGGCTGTTCTTCTGACTGATTTTATCCTTAAAAGTGGCCTCATCCACGGGCTGGGGATCCCCACAGTGGCCCCCACGGGGATGTGGCACTGGGCTCCCAGCTGGGCAGCATTTTCCATCCCCAGGTTTGCTGCTCTCACCTCCCAGCTGCAAATAAAGAGAGGAGGATTTAAGGCAAGGGGATGGGTTTGTGTGCATGTGCCCCTGTTCAAAACTGCAACTGATGGTTAATGAAAAATAAAAAAAAATACTGTACAAAATCAGAGGAAAGCCAGTCTGGAAGGTCAAATGATTTGTGGGCTTGGGGTTTGACAGTGCCTTAATTCTGTGAGTTTCCCTCCCCTTCAGTAGACAACAGGAGTTCTGCCTGGCTGCTGATTCTGCAGATCCACCAAAACCTGACATGCCACAAGCACACACAAGACTCTGAAGTGTTTTAGGAGATCTCTGATCCAAGGGGAATTTTGTTTCTCAGAAGCCATCAACAAATAAAAATTGTGAAGTGACTGAATGTCCAGGAGCATTTGAGGAAATCTGTGTGTTTCTTTTACCCTCCCCAGCCCCAGGAGCCAAAGAAAAGCTCCTTGAGCTACTTTGAGTCTCCTTGACCTGATGGTAAAATGATTCTGACTGAAGAGAGAGCTCAGACTTCATGTCCCACTGCTGTGTCTGAGTATGTTATAAATGGAAATAACACACTAAAAAGTGGCTGTAGTGTTGCCTCCAACCACACATCTTGAGATTTCAGGGAAAGAAATACAGGAGCTGATTCCTTTGGCATTTTATACCTGTTGTCTCTGTCTTTCCTTTTGGCATTTTAAGAGGGAGGAAGCCATTCACCTGGGACTCATAAATACACACAACCACAATCCCAGCATATTTATATGGAGTTTCAGTATGTAAAACTGAAAAAAAAAATCAAAATGGTTTGCATGAATGAGAATATTTATTGTGGTCCCATTGCTCTGCTCTCCAAGGGCAGAGACTCTCCAAGAGTCGCTGCTCTTCAGAGTCTTTTGGACCGAGTCAAGTCACGGCTTCCAACTGAGAGCAGATGGGAGGAACTCTACAAGAGATGATAAAATTTAAGCTCTGAACACTTTCAGAGTGCACCTGAGGGCCATAAATCATAGAATGGATTGAGTTGGAAAAGAGCTCTGAGATCAGCAAGTCCAACCCTTGATCCAACCCCACTGTGATCACCAGCCCAGGGCACGGACGTGCCCTGGGCTGGTGATCACAGTAGGGTTGGATCAAGACATGGTGGATTCTCACTCAGTGCCACATCCATTGGGTTGGAAAAGCCCTCTGAGATCATCAAGTCCAACCCTTGGGCCAACTCCAGTCCCTTTACCAGATCATGGCACTCAGTGCCACGGCCAAGCTCAGCTGAAAAACCTCCAGGGATGGGGAATCCACCCCCTCTCTGGGCAGCCCATTCCAATCCCTCAGCACTCTCTCTGCAAAGAAGTTTTTTCTCATCTCCAACTTCAATTTCCCCTGGCAGAGCTTGAGCCCCCCGTGCCCCCTTGTCCTATTGCTGAGTGCCTGGGAGAAGAGACCAACCCCCACCTGGCCACAACTTCCCTTCAGGCAGTTCCAGACAGTGCTGAGGTCACCTCTGAGCCTCCTCTTCTCTCTCCTCTTCTACACTGAACTGGATGTCACAGGAGACTAGAACAGTTAAACAACTTCAAATATTCTAATCCCTTTTTTTTAATGTTTTTTTTGTTTGGTTGGTTTGGGTTTGGGTTGGGTTTTTTATTTTTAATCAGCATAAGGCTTGCACTCCATGCCCTGGGCTGGTGATCACAGTGGGGTTGGATCAAGGGTTGGCCTTGATGATCTTGGAGGTCTTTTCCAACCCAATCCATTCTATGATTCTATGATTTTGCTCAGGATCTGTGGATGAACAGGCTGATGAGAGCAGGTGTTTTATGTCCTTTGAAGAATCCCAGAATCTTCCCAGTTCCCAACTCTGCTGCAGCCCCAGGGAAAAAAAAAAAAGAGGCACTGCCAGAGCTTTGACTTCCACAGGCCACAAATCATCCCCCCCCTGCCCTGAGATGTCCCAACCTGAGAACTCTGATACTCACCCTGATGAGACAGAACTAAATTTAGCAGGAGGTTTAATCCTCCAAGAGGCCAGGGGGGCCTGCAGGGAAAAGCAAAGTGGTTTAGTTGCTGTTTCAGCATTTCATGGGGATTGTCAGGTTTCCCTTTCCCCTTTCCGAGCCAAACTCGGTGCCTGCAGCTTTTGATCAGCTTCAAAACTCCCAAAAGAGCCATAAAAAGCCCCAAAATATCCAAAGGTCCCAAAAAAGGTCCATTAAAAAAACCCCCAAAATATTGAAAGGTCCTGAAAGGTCCATTAAAAAAAAAAACCAAAATATTGAAAGGTCCTGAAAGGTCCATTAAAAAAACCCCCAAAATATTGAAAGGTCCTGAAAGGTCCATTAAAAAAAAAAAAGAAAATATTGAAAGGTCCTGAAAGATGCATAAAAACCCCCTGGAAATGTCCTGGAAGATCCATAAAATGTTGAGAAAGGTCCTGAAAGGTCCATAAAAAGCCCTGAAACGTCCAAAAATGGGGAGGGTCACTTAAAAATTGGGGAAAAGGGTACTCAGATTTTGGCCAGGGGCACTAAACTTTTGAGGAGGGGCACACAGGACAGGGGACCCCAATATGGGCACCCCAATTTGGGCACCCAGATATGACCCAATCCATTATGGGCACCCCCAAATGGGCACCCCAAAATGGGCACCTGGGCTGGACCCTTGGAGGATGAACCTGAACAGCCCCAGTTTCACGTTTCTTTCCCCCAAATTACAAAAATTACAACTAATGGGACCGAGTGAAACCTCGTTGGGATGGGAAAGTCCTGGAGCACTCCCAGTGCCTGGAATGGGGACAAAACTCTTGGAAGTGCTGCCTTGAGGGAAAAGCAGGATCAGACCCAGCTCCAGGAGGGGTGGGATGGCCGGGGTTGTTTCCCCACCCACACCGGGACTCGGTGACTCCTCTCAGAGCTCTCCCATGGCACAGCATTCCCCAGGGATCCATCCAGGAGGTTCCTGACCTGGGGATGATCCCCGGGAAAATACAACGGGAAAAACAGGAGGTGGCGTCATTTCTTAAAAAAAAAAAAATAAACCCGAGCTGCCAAAGCCCGGAGAGACAAAAGCTGGGAATGCTGAGCTTTGGGCATGAGCTGTGGAAAGCTGGGAATGTTGAGCTTTAGGGGCAATGATGAGGGTTAGAGCCCTGCTCCCAATTAAAGGGGATGGAAAGGAATTCTCCCTCCCCAAACCCTCCGGCATTTGCAGGAAGAAAAAAGCCATTCCTGCTCCAAATTCAATATTTAAGTCAGGAGAAGAAATCCTGGGAAACTCAACGTGAAGGGATCGAGTTTTGGGGCAATGGGTGGGGATGTTTAGGGGCAGCCTGAGGAGCTGCGAACCCAGCACAGACACGGCCAAAGTTTGGCTGTGCAGCCACTGCAGGGGCACACCCGGGCAGTGGGGAGAGGAGGGGGCTCTGCCAGCCCCACACAGGGACCCCCAGCCCCATGGAGGGACTGCCAGCCCCACAGAGGGACCCTCAACCCCATGGAGGGATGCCCATCCCCACGGATGGATCCGCATCCCCACAGAAGGACCACCAAACCCACAGAGGGGGGTGGGCCCACATCTCCATGGAGAGACTGCCAGCCCCACAAAGGGACCCCCATCCCCACAGAGGGACCCCCATCCCCACAAAGGGACCCCCATCCCCATAGAGAGACACCCATCCCCACAGAGGGACCCTCATCCCCATGTAAGGACCTCCATCCCCATAGAGAGACCCCCATTCCTACAGAGACCCCCATCCCCANGTGGGCGGGGCCAAGGGAGACCCCGCCCATTAGATGTTCATGTCATGGGAGTGTTCCCACACCGCTCGGGGCGTGGTCTTTTAGGGGCGTGGCCTAATCCAGAGTGGGCGCGGCCTAAGCGGTGCGGGGCGTGCGGGGACCTGGGCTGTTGGGGCGTGGCCTTTTTCTGAGGGCGTGACCAAAGATGAGGGGGCGTGGCTGAAGAGCGGCGCGTAAGGCCGGGATTGGTTATGGGGCGTGGCCACGCTTAAAGGCGTGGCCGCGGCGGAGGCGTGGCCGAGCCCTCAGCTGACCGGCGGCCATTTTGTCGGCGCCGGAGCCCGAGCGGTGCTCGGAGCTGCGTCCGCGGCCGGGGCCGCTCCTGCCCGTCCTTCCTTCCTCCCGTCCGCCTTCTGGTACTGACCCCCCGCGCCCCCCGGCATGTGAGCGCCCGGCACCGCTGCTCCCACCCGGCTCCAGCGGCAGCAGCACCGCGGCGGCCCCCCCTCCCCAGGCCGGGCCCGGCCCCCTCAGCCCGGCGCAGGCCCCGCCGCTGACGCCGCCATGGCGCTGAAGATGGTGAAGGGCAGCATCGACCGCATGTTTGACAAGAACCTGCAGGACCTGGTGCGGGGCATCCGCAACCACAAGGAGGACGAGGTGAGGGGAGCCCTTCCCCGCGCTCCGGGCCGGGGGTGTCGCTGCTCCCCGAGGGGGCCCTGTCGGTGCGGGGGGTGTTGGGTCGGGGAAGGGGAAGCGGGAGTGGAAGGAGGAAGGTGACGCTGGAGTGTGGGGCCGGAGGGACAGGCCTGGGGAGAAAACGAAAGCTGGTGAGCCAGGGCCACGCTTGGTGCTCGCCTTCCCTTTTGGTGTGTTACTGTGGTGTTGAGATCCCTGATATACAGATATGTTATATATGTACACATATATGAGGAATATAGAGTTGTTGTGGTGTTGAGATCCTTGGTATACATAAATATATATATGAGGAATATCGAGGAATAATATAGAGGAATTCTTTCCTTTACAGCCCTACAGTCACGTGTAGTCAACTGTATATTCTTCTCCATGAAGCTGATCCACAGGAGAGCTGAGCTCGGTCGTAATTCAGCTTTCAGGTTATTCATGTTGTGCATCTTCTCACTAAAGTCTCCTCCTCTCAGAGCTTTTTCTGAGCAGCAATCAGTTATCTGCTTGGGTATGAGAGGCACGTGATCAGGAAATTAGTGTAAGTGAAACAATTAGTCATCAGGAAGGTGTTGTGTGAGACTGCACAGCGAGGCGTCACCTGGTGAGAGGGAGGTAACAGGCACTGAGGATGTCACTGAGGTTCATCTTCAAAGAACTCATGACCTGAGGGGCTGGTTTGTGTCTGGTGTTACATCTGGGCTTTGCTGGGGTGTCAGGGAGTTGCTCTGGGTGGGGAGAGGCTTAAAAAAATAACTACAATGTCTCTTTACACAAATACAATATCCAAGTGGGATCAGTTTATCCAAAGCATCTGGAAAAGTTGCAAATGTGTAACTGAATTAAACCCTTGTCAAACACATCTTCATTTCTGGTGCTGCTGGACTGAAAGACAGAATAGATCTTCCAAAATCTCTTGGCTTGATGTGGTTTTTAAGCCCGTTGTGCACAGGACAAGGTGTTGTTGTTTAACTTGGAAGTTTTTATTTTTCATAGAGAATCATTGCATGAGTTGGAAGGGACCCATCAGGATCACAGAATCCAATTTATTTCAGTCTAAGTTCAGTTCATGGGTGTTGGTTTGGTGGCAGAGGAAGGCAGGGCTGCTGTGCAGTGCCCTAAATAAAAAAGAAAACAGCAGAAAAGTGGAAACAACATGTTTGGATGGAATTTGTGATGAGTTTCATGTGCTCTCCCCAAACCTGGACCTTTTTATATCCTCATGAGCACAGCAAAAATTATCCCCCGGACTTCAGGGTGTGTTGAGCTGATTAAGACAAAACATTGTGTGTCCTGTGTGGGAATCCCTCAGAGACTTTGCTTGATTCCATCCAGTGGCTGCAAACAGCCCAGGGCTGTGCCTTGTCCTGGCTCAGCTGGGACTTGCTGAGCTTTAGGGAATGGATTAAGTGGTCAGAGACATTTGCTGACTTTCAGGTGATGTTACAAAACCAAAATGCTCTTTCAGAGGAAGGAGCTGCAAAAACTCTTTCTCCTCCTCCTACAGTGCTTCCACTGTTCATTGTGTCTATTAAATATTGCTGCAGTGCTGAAGGTGGCTGTTCAACCAACATTTGTGTCTCAAGATAAGTGTTTAAGCTTTAAACACACTCTCTGTCCTATTCAGAAAAGCAAATTTGTTTTAGACAAACAGTGGGGAGCAAATTGGCTGTTGGCCTCAGCTCAAGGGGAGTGACTCTGTGAAGAGTTGTGTCTGGAAAGGAATGAAGGCATGATTTAAACCCTGATATCTGACTTAGGTGTGCTTTTTGCAGAAGGTTAATTTGTATTCTGTGTGTTGGGTTTTGTCTTTTGGAATTTAATCATATGGAAAGATCTGCCATCACTTCTTTCCCCTCATCTCTGTGGGCAGTCTGTCCTGGTAGATCTGACACATTGAGGTTTATTCCTTTCCCCTTCCTACACAGGTCCCATCCCAGGTGAGTGTTTTTGGTGTTCCACTGACCCACCCAGGCTGTGTTTGTGGTGCAGGATGTGCCAAGTGCTTCTCACTTCGTTTCTCAGTGGGTTTCTCAGGTCTTTGACAGCCCCAGTCCCTTCTGGCTCGGTGGGTGTTTGCTCCTCCTGTGTTGCTGGGACCTGAAATCTCACACCCCAAGGGTTGCTGCAGCTCTTCACTGGTACATTCTGTGCCCTCTCAGCTCACCAGAGGGGCTGGGGGTGCTGGAGCTGCCTGGCCCTCCAGCTCAGCCTCTCAGCAGTGTGTTCATTCCCGTTGGGCTTCCTGCTCTGGATCCAAAGCTGACCCATTCCTTTGAGTTTAAAACACTGACAGCGAAGGGATGGACTTCCCTGAGGATGCAAAGTAAGAGACAGGAGGTGGTTAACACAGTCACTGTTGTGTGCAGACTGGCCCTGTCCTTTTTCCAGTTTTCCAGGAGAGCTGGAGCTGCATCATCCTCGTGCAGAGCAGGCTCTGTGTGGAAGGGATGAGGTGGCAGCTCAGCATTAGCTCCTTCCTGCCTCTGACACGTCGTGTTTACTTTCCAACCCTGTGCAGAGCTTTAGTCCCTGGGGTGCTTCCCAGAGCCAGTTCAGAGTCTGAGGGAAAGCCAAACCTGCAAGAATCACTCGATCCTGCTGTGTTCTCCCAGCTTTCACTTCTAACACCTCATTCTCTCCCTTTCTTTTGGAAAATTAATCCCTTTGCTCATGAAAGGTGTGAGCCTTTCACCAATTATTAGGTGGGTTTGTACCCTGTGGGGTGATTTCTCCCACTTTGTGGCTGCTCCTTATGGATCTGCCTCACAGCACGCTCAGGAGTGAATGGCTTCTACCACAGGCTCTTAGAAGTATCCTGGTTTTTTCCCAAGGTATTCCAAACTGATAAATGGTCTGCTCTCCTAAATGTGAAATAAGGGATGGGATAATCCTTGGATGCTGCTTTGCTCTTGCCAAGTTTTTTGGCATTCACCAAAGAAATTTGTTGTTCCCAACAAGGAAGCTCCTGTCAGATGCTGTGGTGAGAGGCTCCTTTATAAAACTTTGTGAAACTGAAACAATAAAGGAACAGAAACAGAGATCTCACTGAGAGGTGCTTTGTCCTGGCCAGACTGTAGCCCTCTGTTTCAGGTGTCTTTGACTTACTGGAGGACACTTAAAGATGGAGAAGGGATTAAAAAAGTCCTGCATGAAAGGTCTTCATGCTTCTCTGATAACTTGAGAAAATCACCTCCCTCTTCTCTGAGACTCTGCTGTGTGTGCCAGGATTAGCCCTTTGTGTTTCTGGTGATCAATACTTTCAGGAAAAAACATTAAAAAATTCACACTTTCTTCTGTGTAGTGTTTGGTGATAAGTACCTTGTTGCTGGTTTACTTTTAGGAAGCTGTTTTGTACAAGGATAAGTTGGAAGAGTGAAAGGAGCAATCAATGCTTTGGGTTGGGGAAAAAAATCATGTCAGTTGTTAATAATGCTGAGCAGAACGGTGTGTTTTGCTGCTCAGCCTGGGCTTTCCAACCTGGCAGCAGGTTACCTGAGGACAGGGGACTGGTATTGTTAAACCCTTTTCCCCTGAATAAAGGGCTGCTGTGCTCACTGCACACTGCCAGCTTCTCTGACGTGTTTCAGATGAAATGGAGTCTTGAGGAGTTTTGAGGAATCTTTGAACATCACAAAAGTCTGGGCACAGCCTGTCATGGCCGAGGCTGAAGGGCCTTCAGTGCTGCGGCTTCTGGGCCTCAGCCACTGGTGCAGTGTTGGGATCTAATGGTGAAGGATGTGGGATGGAACATAATCAGGGAATTCTGAGGAATGCTAAAAGGCTCGTTGGTGCCTGAGGCTGTGCAGTTCATTGATGACAGACAGCTCTTTCAGGCACTGCTGCTCCATCAGTCAGTGCGTGGCATTTGTGTGTTCATATCTCTGAAGGGAGCTCATTATTCCACCCACTCTCAAGTGCATCTACAGTTGCTGTTGTTAATTCTTTGAATCACTGGGAAAGACAAAGTCGGAAATAGAAACAATACACAAAGAGGGTTGGGTAAGGACCTCACACCAGTTGGTGAAAAACCAGTCTGGGCTTGGCCTCCTGGGCAGAGGGGCCCAGAGAGAGTGTCCCCTGCCTCACCTGCTGTGTCACAGGCAGAGGGGCCCAGAGAGAGTGTCCCCTGCCTCACCTGCTGTGTCACAGGATGAGGGGCAGAGAGAGTGTCCTGCCTCACCTCTGTGTCACAGGAGAGTGTCCTGCCTCACCTCTGTGTCACAGGAGAGTGTCCTGCCTCACCTGTTGTATCACGGGCAGAGGGGCCCAGAGAGAGTGTCCTGCCTCACCTACTGTATCATGGACAGAGGGGCCCAGAGAGAGTGTCCCCTGCCTCACTTGCTGTGTGACGGCCCAGAGAGAGTGTCCTGCCTCACCTGCTGTGTCACAGGATGAGGGGC